>RJWH01003731.1:96732-136924 GCA_004363575.1 Solenodon paradoxus | reverse complement strand
CCCTTTCCATTCTCTCCTCTCTCCTCCTCTTCTCTACCCTTTGCTCTCCCCTACTTGCAAAGGAAGGAGCCCTGTGCCTGTGACCCTGCTCCTATCACCACCATGATAATGATGCCACCAAGCCATGAGGTGCCCAGGGAAGGATGCCAACCAAAGACAAGGAGGCAGAGCTGTCCTGGAAGCCACCCTGCTGCCCTGCAACCCTGGCTCCTGCCGCCCTGCTGCCCTGACCCAGGACACAAAGCTCTTACCATCTGGAGGTGTGGAAACGGCGCCCTCTCAGCAGCTGATGGCGGGCACAGCCGACCCGCCCAGCTTATGCCGAGGGGACCTTCCTGAGCAGGTTGTGTGGAAACCACACCACTGACACAGAGCACTTGCACCTTCGAAGCAGAAAGCAAGAGGGGGCTGCTGGAGCACTCTCATCCCACAGAATGGTGAGCAAGATGAAGAAGAGCTTTTTATTGTCTACGCATTCAGTGCTTTTGAACAAACACAGACTGAGAGCTGGCAGGTTGGCATAATGCATACTTGCTTTGAATAAGTTTAAGTCACTCTTTATGTTTTTTTTAAGGCAGATCAATGGAAGGAAAAACGCTGCATAAATATCAGTGACAGGAAGCGGACAGGGCTGGAGAACATAGCCAAGCGGAAGACACGGGGCTTTCAAAGGACAGGGCAGTCAAGGCAGGCCCAGGTCACACCTCTCCGGAACTGAAGCCAGGAGGGAATCTGTAGCCCCAGGAACTTGCCAGGCCTCCCCCACAGGAGGGCCACTGCAGGGACCAGACCTTGCATGTGAGCTGCAACCCCTGGTTTAAGCAAACATGGCCTCAGGCCTCCTAAATATTTCACTTGGGTGACTGGCTGGCAGCTGGGGGCAAGGCCAGAGGACTTCTGTCCCTGACAGCTGGGGCTCCAGGGCTAGCTAGGACCATGGGGACAGGGAGGGCCCGTCTAGACCTTGCTGAGAGGTTAGGGGCAAGACCTTCTGAGGCTGCAAGGGACAAATGACGAGCAGGGCTTACAATTGCTTCTGTGTGGGTAATATCCAGAATCTCACATGCACGCACACACGCATGCACGCACGCACACGATGTCTGTGTAGAGGATGCAAATACACCCAGCTGTAGTAAGAATCACCCACCGTTGGCCAGTGTCAGGTGACACATAGCAGGGATCACTTCTCATGCGTCCCCTCTGCAGCCAGCTTCTTCATTCACAGAGGAAGCCGAAAGCTGGGTCTGCACGGGTATGTGGGTGCAGGAAGAAAGGCACCCCTGCCCCTTCATCAGCTCTCTCTGCCCCAGCCCCCCAAGGAGCTCGGAATCTGGGGAATCCATCTCCCCACTGGTTGAGAGGGAGAGTAGGGATCAAGATCCCTGCAGACTCTGTCACTCTGCACCAGTCCCCGGCACCACGGTGTGTACACACCCGTCTGTGACACAGAACAAAGCCAGCTGACCCCCTGGCATACAGTCATAAGGACGGGCAAGGCACATCCTGGAGGAGCAGCAGTTCGGTCGGTCACCTTCGGCAGGTGCAGGTACATCCCAAGGACCCAGGTTTGAGTCCCAGGGCTGGTGCGGGGACAACCAAGATGAACAACTAAATAAAATAAATACAAAATGTCCCTCCCTCTTCTCTCTGCTCTTCTGCCTGCTACTCCTGCTTACACCTTTTCTTAAAAATAAAAAAAAAAATTAAAAAGGACAGAGGAGAGGAGGTGGGGAACCAGAGACCACTGGAGTAATGGTGTTAATCAAGCAGACCTGAGTTCAAATCCCTCTCCTGCCACTCCAAAGCGGTGAGTCTGGAGCAGTCATTTCACCTCTCTGATCCTCAGTCTCCTCATCTGTCAAATGGGTGTGAGAACAATCCCTCCCTCCAAGAACAGCACAGAGACTAAATCAGCTCATGGTACATAGTACGCACTTGACAAATCAGAATTTCTCAGCATTGGTGCTATTGGCATTTGGGGCCGGATGAGTCCTTACTGGCATTAGTGGGGGCTGTTCCCCGCGTGGCAAGACAATGCATTGATCTTTGTATTGTGAGCAGCACCCCTGCCCTCTACCCTCTTGACGCCAATAACACCTCCTTCTGAGTGGTGACAATCGCTCTAGACATTACCAAGTGAGTCCTGCAGGGAGCGGGGCAAAATCAGCCCATGATTATTCTGTGGTGGTCGTGGCCATTCTTATCATCTTTACAATCGCATTAGCGCAGAAAGAGGACACAGAGGGAAATGCTCCTTTAGCTGCCTCCCTCCATTCTCTTTTCCTTAGCCTGCTTGCATCTGACTTTGCTGCTGATGCCACCTTACCAGACCAGGCCTGGCCCCCTGAGCTGCTGGAGGATGGCATGAAGGCTCCTGCGTGTGCAGCAGTAGGGCTGGGATTACTTCTCCAGGATAAGCAGTCTGGCTGGGAGCAACTTCACGCCTGGAAAATGGCAAACCTGGGAAGCCCTTCAAGAAGCACCTGGTTTCTGGTCAACCTCGGGTGGTGTAGGGCTGGCGGCTGGGCCAGAAATTTCAGGATGGGAGACAGACACCCTGGAAAGGACTTGAGGCTCAAGTGATGTGGGAAAGTAAGCTCGTCCTATTGATTCAAACACAAAGCGTTGCACCTTTTGATCAAGTAATCCTTTGCATGGAAATCTATGCTATTTAACAGACTGGTTTGTAAGATTTATAGGAACACTATTTGGGGTGGCAAAAACTTGGAAAAAAACACTTATAGGTCCACCCACTGGGGGATGTTAGCATGACTTATGGGTCACCCACACAAGAGCTAACATGCAGTTTTAAGAAGAAATTAGCTATAGAGCCAGGGATATGAATTGATGTCTAGGTCATTATAGTTACTTGAGAAAAATGAGACTCAGAATAATGTTGATAATGGGATCCCACTTTTTGGTAAAAAGCAACCAAAAACCCTATTTGTGCGTGTGTTTGAGGGTGAAGACGGCTGCGTTGGATGCTGGAAAAGGAAGTTAGCGTGACCTCAACAGGGAGAGGTAGCTTTTCACACATCTGCAGATACAGTGGTCTCTGTGATCACTGCAGTTTTTACTTGTGGTGATGAGTGACCACTGCTTTGTGACATCTGCAGAAGAATGTCCTCAGAGGTGCGTTTAAATGAAAAGAAAACACCCCAGACTTGACCCATCTCAAAAGGTGCTGTTCGAAAGCATGGTGGGCACTCGCTGATGGATTCATGCAGTGTCTGTTTCCAGAGCATCTGCTACGTGACAACAGGAAAGAAAACACGTCCCTGTCTCTTGGTGCTCAGGTCCTGGGGAAGGAGTACACACCAGGAGAATCCACTCATCAAGCATTGCTAGGTCATTTTTGGAAGAAAAATGGAGTAGGGCAGGGACACAGCGACCGTCAGTGACCTGTCTTTTAGACAGGCCACCCAGAGAAGGTGCTGGGTGCAGACTCGAGACACTGAGATGCCAGGAGCCCAGGGAGATGGGACAGGATATTCCCAAAGAGGACCCCCAAGCCAATTCCCCCGGGGGAGTCCCACTTCAGATGCTCAAAACAGAAGGAAGGGCATCCAGGGTGGTGCTATGTAGGCAGAGGACGAACTAGGGATTTTGTTCTAGGTAAAGATTTAGGGCAGAGGAACAGGGGTCTCTCACTTCCTCCTGGCCAGCTTGGCTGCAGAATTTTTGTTCCAGAAAAACAGGCTCTGCCGATAGCTCTTCCAGACATCAGTCAACTCAAGTTGGGGTTCAGCCGAGGGTCCCGCCGACTCCAGATAGGAATGAATAGCACAGAGCACACCTTGATTATTCTTGCCAATTAAAATCACAATAGTTCATTGGATGTGGAACAAAGGACATTTGCTGCAGTGGGAGAGACTTGCAGGCGACCCCTTTGGGGACAATCACCTCGTTATGCAGAACACGCATGTGCCTGGGATCCAACGGGCTCTCCAGCTGTGCGCCCGCAGGAATGCTTGCACGCATGTGCTGAGACACACACACGGGTGCCAGGAGACACATACACGCGTGTGCTCATCATACCATTCTCCATAGCACCAGCGGGAGCAACCCACATGTCTATGGGGCAGTAGAATGCGCTGGAAAATTGGACTCTATGCCCCCAAAACACAATGCATCCATGAAGAAGAATTAGCTACAGTGGGCAGCATGGGTTTGTATGATTCCCAAATCCTAAAGTGAGTGTAAGAAGCAAGTCACACACTACGTACACCGTGATTTCACGAATAGGAAGCCCTGAAGCAGGCCAACCCACCTCGCTGCTGTTCAGGGATCCTTAAAGAGGTCATACAAGTATTTTCAAAGGCAAGGGGTCATCCCAGAATTTAAAACACACACACACACACACAAATAAAACAGAGAATTCAAAATAAAGCGGCTTTTGCTTTGTCGTGGCAAAAAATACCTGAAACGAGTTGATACTTCATGGTATAACTCACTTGGTAAGAAGTCAAAAATCCATGAATGTCTTGAGCTTGTTTGGTTGTTGTTTTTAAAGGAATGGCTGCAGGAGACATGTTGTCAATAGACTCAATTCCACCCTCTCTGTCCTCCCTTTTCCAAGGCATAGTAGGAGTCTAGGCCTAGGTGACAGCGTTGTTTAAGCCTGAAAGAAGCCACACAAAGATACTCATTTCAGAGCTAAGCAGACTGAGGCACCAAGAGGTGAAGCTGCTTGCCCAGAATCATCTGGGATTCCAAGCCATGTCTGTGTGGCTTCCAGGCCAGAAAGAACTCGATGACTTTGAAGAACTGAAACTAGGCCACAGTGACCAGATCGTGGAGGTTTTGTAGGTCATGGAGAGAAGCTAAGGTTTTTCTAATGGTGCCCTGGGAACCCACCAACAGGTTTTTCAGCCGAGGTGTGACCAAGTCAGACCTGCCTTTCCTAACAATGTCTCCAGGCACCACATGGCAAATAGATTAAGAAAGAGAGGAAGCAAATATGGGGACTGAAAAGAAGGCAGAGGGGTGGGCAGTGCAGACACAGGGAAGCCAAAGTGTGCGTGAGCTGTTTCCAGGAGAGCCAGAATTTGGCGAGGGATTGAATTTGGGCTTGACGGAAAAGAAGGAGTGAAGGCGATTCCAGGTATCTGATGCCAATACCTGAGGAGCAAGTGGTGACATCGGAAATAATTGAAAAAGCCATTGTGGGAAGACATCCATTGTTGGCCTGCAAATCTAGAAGACACTTTAATGAAACAGGCCTTCCTGTTTCCGGCCCGGTCCTCACATGCGGGTGAAAGACCACCAAGAGACACCTGAAGCAAAACCCTGCCCTCCCCCAAGAGAACCTGTGTTCTGGTTATCTTCCTGCACCTCAACTCTCTTTTTTCCTTTCGGGTGACATCTTTCCCAGGCACTTCCTCCTCCTTCAGACAAAGGGACACCCCCAAAGGCCTGTCAGGCTAGTTTAAAGCCTTGGGTGAGCCCAGGTCAGGCTGCCAAGCCCAGCACCTTGTACATTCAGTATTATTCATTCCACTCAGCCCCTGCCTTTTGCAAAGTTGCAAAGAATCCTCAAAAATAGATTAGGAAAAAAGCTACCGGCCCAGGAGCCACCAAAAATAGCTGTTTGGCTCTCCTAGAGGATGGATAGCAGCATTAAAAGCAATAGAACCTATCTTGCCTTCGCCTGAGCATTGCCTGAATTATTTAAGGACCTGCTTTTACTGGAGATGGCAGAAGGCCAATGGCCTTTGGAGTCACACAGATCTGGGCCAGAAACTGACCTTTTCCACTTGAATCTCTGTGTGATCTTGGATGAGGTGGCTGAGGGTCAGGAACCTAGTAGGGCCTGACTCTGTGGAAGGTGGTCGTGATTTGGGAAAGCTGAGAAAGAGGAGAATTTGGCCAGAAGGGCCCTGACTGCTCAGGCTGTCGTTCGTTGGTGGGCTAAGTTGAGTCTGGAAAGATGGAAGGGCCTGCTCAGGGGTCTACGTTAGATGTTAGATGTAGATGTCAGGATTAAATGCCACACCCTGATCCCCAGTCTCGGTCTCTCCCCAGCCCTCCTCGGTTAGGGCTGCAGACAGGGGAGGCAGTGAGAGCTCCCGATGGGCATGCGCGGTCCACTGCAAGGTTGGCCTCCAGTGAGGGTGTCCCGGGGGGCTGAGGGGGTGTGCACGTTTGTCACCAGTAGCGACGTGATCTTTGGGTAAACCTCTGAATGAGTTGCTACAATTTATCAGTCAAGGATTTCCATCCAAATTTCTGAATATTTTTGGAAAAGTCAGAAAAAGGAGCCACCTCAGATCTGTCTCCCTACACGGAGGCCAGCAGCTAGACCGTGGCTGCTCCCTTTGGCTGGCTCTGTGCTCTCTCCTTCACCACAGTCCCCACCCTTTTCTCTCGTTTCCTGAACACTGTCACCTGGATCACTGCATCTTACCAGCACTCTTGAGCGACTGTGTTTGAAACATGTGGCCCACTTTCCTCACGTGGATAACAGGCAGACCTGTGCTTATGATACTGACCTTAGAGTTTCTATTTTCAAACACATCTTAGGAGACATAGATATATATATATACTCTAACCCATCTGTGCCAAATTATCATCCATGCATCTGATCATTCATCTGATCATCTATTTGATCATCTACCATTCCATTCATCTATCCCTCCATTCATTCAATCCTCTATCTACACATATATGCATATATACATACAAAAATGCATACATCTGATCAGCCATCTGACCCTCCACTCACTCATCCATCCATCCGTTTATTCTTTCAGACATACACCTGATCAGCCAGCAGTCAGTCAGCCAGCCATCTCCTCCATCATCCATCCATCCATCCATCCACCAATCTTCCATCCATCCATTCTTTCAGCCATCTCTCTAATCATTCATCCATTTATCCATCCATCCATCCACCAACCTTCCATCCATGCATTCTTTCAGCCATCTATCTAATCATTCATCCATTTATCCATTCATCCATCCATCCAACCTTCTATCCATCCATCCTTTCAGTCATCTATCTGATCACCATCCATTTATTCATAAATCCATTCATCCATCCATCCAACCATCCATCCAGCCATCCTCCATCCATCCTTTCATCCATCCACCCTTCCAATGAAGCATCCACACTGTACTGCGCGCTGGTATAAAACGCAAAGCAAAATCACATGGGCTCTCTGCCCTCACTGTAGCTAAAAAAGCAATGTACTTAGAGGCGATGTGTAAACGAATTACCAATAAATAAAAGATATCAATTGCAACAAGTACCTTTGAAAAAGAAATCAGCATTGCCATGAAGGCCTGTAACAGGGAGGTTGGTCTGGCTTTGAGGGACAGAGAAAACCCAGCACACGGCAGTAGAGAGAATGCGGGGGAGTGCGATCCAGAGGCACAGGGACTGTGAGGCGTGCCCAGGAGTCCTCTGTGGATCAGCAACAGTGAGACATCGGCTGTGTTTAGGCAGCTTTATACCACTGAAAGGGCATTTCAGATGTTTCTTTGTTCATTCATTTACACAAACATGCTCATTAATAAACATGCATTTTTCCTGTGATGTCATTTTTGTTAATATAATACAAAGTGTATATTTATTTACTATACGTGTCTATCTGTACAGAAATACACACTCATTCACACATGTATGAACACATGTGCACGAAAATCTACATGCGGGAGTCAGTCCATTGAAGTCATCATCATCTTCATAAGTATAAGCTTTTTATACTATATTCACTTTTTTATATTATATCATGTTTTCATAATCATGGCACATCCTAGTGGCTTAGCAGTTAAGTCTGCCAGACACAGTCCACGCGCATCCCAAGGAACTGGGTTCATGACCTGGAGCCAGGATCAGAGGCAAACAACCAAGATGAACAATTAAATAAAATAAATAAAGTGCTTCTCCCTCCTCTCTCTTCCTAACTGTCTCTGCTCACCTTCTGCACCTTGCCTTAAAAAAAAAAATTGAAAAAAAGATAATTTTATAAATCTAATGTGAGTGTTAATTTGCCAGGAAAATTTTAAGCCTTCTCTCTACTCCACAGCCCTACTGGAGGTTTCATCTCCCCATCTCACAGATGTGGAGACTGAGGCTCAGAGACGTAAAGCTACATGCCCAGGGTCACACAGCCAGAAGAGGGAGAGACGGCACTAGAGCCCAGTTCTGGAAAACTCCACTTCTGTGCTGTCTTCTTTCTAGAATGTTAAGGTCTCCCAGTGATCAGACAGCTGGCTGGGTTTGACTGCCTGTGGTTACCAAAGAGTTTGCATCAATGTAGAGAAGGAGCCATTCAGGGGCTGTGACCACGGCTATGCGAACAGATGGACTCAGAGGGTTCAATGGAGCTGCCCGGCCATCAGTGGTCTGCACAGTAGATCCACTGACCCAGTGGTCAGATGTGAGCCCCAGACATCACCAGCCTTTGGCCAAGGAGAAAGAATACAGATTCGTGATCCTTTTTCCTGTGGACCATACAGGAGTGTGAGACTCACTCAGAACTCACGTGGACAATCTCTAGGCCCTGGGAAATTAGTCCCAGGCTTTGGGCTCAGGCTTAGATTTAGATGTAACCAGCTTGGGCTGTGGACCTGACATTCGCTGGACTTTGTCTCATACATCTTTTCACCCGTCTTCAGAGTGACCCTTTGAGAACAGTACTAATAATCTGCCCATTTAGAGAGGAGAGTAGGTGTTTGACCCAAACTCACACAGCTAAGTAGCAGAATTCCACTCAGAGCAATTTAACATGCATTCATTCATTTATTCGATAAATATTTGTAGCTTGTCTAAATGTGCCAGGCACTGTTCTAGGCACTTGGAAGCCACAGATAAACAAAACAGACAAAAATCCCTGCTCAAGTGCCCCAGTGCCAAGGTCTGTATAGTTACAAGTGAAACAAACAAACAAACAACAACAAAAAAAAAAAACTAGACCCTGTCCTTGCCTTCAGGGCACTGTAGTCTGGTAGAGAAGAAACATACACAGAAAATTTCAAGAGATTGTGGAAAGTTCTGGGTGCTTTGATAGTGGGTAGCAGAGAAGCTGTGAGAACAAAGGATAAGCATCAGGGAAGGCTTCCTGGAGGAGGTGTTATCTGAAATGAGCCCTGTAGGATCAGGCAGAGACCGTGAAGTCATTCCAGGTGGCATCCACAGCAGAGGAGAGAGCCCAAACGTGGTCTCTTGGGCTGCTGTGCTCTGAGACCGGCAGAGCTACTGACCCGAATTGTCCTCCCAAGTACAATGTGAGTGAAGACTAGGGACAGGAGCTAAGGTCTTTGGTTTAGGAAATCTCTTCCTTGGGCTCTGAAGGCAGAGAGATGTGATGGAATGAGGGGCCTCAGATGGCCTCAACTCTCAGGAAACACTGCTGGGTTTAAGTAGGAAAGTGGCCCAGTGCCACTGAGGGTGGCAGAGATCTCTCTGGGGTCCAGTAGAGGCTGAAATGGGGACGGGGAGAATGGAGGCAGCAGAAAGCTGTGAGACCATCCAAGGGACTGAAGATGAGGGTTTGGGATTCCAAGTCTAGTGCTCTTAAATTCTTTTATCTTTTCAGGGACAAAATTATCCTTGTTCACTGTAAACCAAGAAAAAAGGGCAGAAGAAGGAGAGGAGGGAAGGAGGAGGAGGGAGGGGAAGACAGGGAGGGAGGTGGGAGGGAGGGAGGGAAGAAGGGAGGAGGGAGGAGAAGGAGGGAGGTTGGAGGAAGAGAGGTGGGAGGAAGGGAAGGAGGTGGGAGGGACGGAGGGAAGAAGGGAAGGTGTAGGGGAGGGAGGGAGGGAAGGAAGGAGAGGGGGAGGGAGGGAGGGAGAGAGGGTGAAGGGAGAGGAGGAACAATAGGGAGACACATCAAACAGCAAAGACAAGTCCAATGTTCTCTTTTTGAAACATTTTTATGATGAATTGCTTTATTCTAAGGAATCTACGCAGTTCATGGTGAACTATGAAGCATGATCACGAAGCAAACACCTGTGGCCCCGCCATCCCATGTAAGAGCCAGAGTTTGCCAAGTCAATGAAACCACAGCGGGACCCTCTGAAGCCTCCAGTCCACCCCCACCCCCACCCCGGAGCTGACCACCCCCAACCTCACCGCTGTCTCTCTCCCTTGCTTTGCTTTATGTGATGACCAAACACTAACCAACATAGAGCTTGTTTTGTTTTCCGGTTATTGGTGGGTTTCATTCTTTCGTTTTGTTCTGAGCTTTATTTGTAAAAGCATCTCGGAGGCTCTGCCACCTGCATGTGGACATTCAGTGTTGCATGTCTCTGATTCATTCAGGTCAACCACGGGAGTGTAGTATGTCCGCTGGGTAGGGTGCAGCCCCGCGCACACATCCATTCTGCTGGGGGCCAGCCCGTGGGCAGTGTCCGCGTCCGTCATCCGAGCTGTGCTTTCACTGGCACTCGCGGCTGCATTTCCAGAGCACACAGACACGAGTTCTTCAAGAAAATCATGGGGTGTGGTTGCGGGGGTGGAGGGGCTGGTGCTCTTCCCACATCTCTGCTGAGAGCACAGGAGCCATCACACCAGCCGGAGGGGCCGTGTGCTGGGAGCTCAGGGCCCAGCAGCCCCGGCCAGACACCCCAGCTTCCTGGCAAGGCCAGCTGTCCTCCAGCTCATGACATTGCTAGAGAGTGTTACCCTTGATGCATTTCTTTGAGCCATCGGATGCAGTAAGATGCTCCACCAGCCTCAGGCAGAGGCGTCAGTGACAACGACAGTGATTAAACGGAATGCACGCCAGGCGCTGTGTGAGGCACCTGGTCCATACAGACTCGCCGACCTCGTAACCCGCCACCCGAGATAGGAGATGCAGGGTCCCCATGTTACAGACACAAAGCCATCATCATGTGTGCTAATAAGTGGTGACACCAGACTTCAAACCCGGGCCGCCGGTCCCCACACGCCACACTGTGCTGCTCTCTCATGGGCAGGGAGAGCCAGCTCTGTGCCCGCTCTGCATGACTCGGCTCCTGCAGGGAAGGAAACAACAGGACAAGTGCAAGCAGAGGGGGTGCGGGGGCTGCAAAGATGCGTCCAGAAGAGAGAGAGGAAGCAGAGCGCAGGGCCCCTTGGGTCCAGGGAGCCAGTGCTGACAGATACCTCTGCGCCCTCCTCTTCACGGCTGGGCTTGTACTGCCTCGTGCTTCTCCTGCAGCAGGGGCAGACGCTACCACAGGCCCACCCGTCCCTGTTATAAAACCAACCCAACCGCACCAGCCCACCAAACTCCAGGGAAGGGTCTGACGGTCTCAGGGGAGATGCTGATAGGCCCAGGAGAGGTGATGATAGGCCCAGGGGAGGTGCTGATAGGCCCAGGGGAGGTGATGATAGGCCCAGTGGGAAGTGATTATAGGCTCAGAAGAGGTAATGACAGGTCTAAGGGAAGGTGATGATAGGCCCAGGAGGAAGTGACGGTAGAACCAGGAAGGTGACATTAGGCCCAGGGGAGGTGATGATAGGCCCAGGGGAGATGCCGATAGGCCCAGGGGAGGTGCCGATAGGCCCAGGGGAGGTGCCGATAGGCCCAGGGGAGGTGCCGATAGGCCCAGGGGAGGTGATGATAGGCCCAGGAGAGGTGATGATAGGCCCAGGGGAGGTGCTGATAGGCCCAGGGAAGGTGATGATAGGCCCAGTGGGAAGTGATTATTGTTAGGCTGACTCAGAAAGACGGGACAGCGGGCAGGGACAGCGGGCAGGGACAGCGGGCAACGGCCAAGCCCGGGAAAAAGGTGGATGACGTCAGAATAAGGGATGCGACCCCCACACCTGGATTCACAGGGCCAATCCCCAATCGTGATATGGGAAGCCCGCGAAATTCCTCTGCTTAAAGAGCCGGTACCCCTTTGTTCTGCGCATGACTTCCCCAGGCCCGTTTTGCGGACTTGGGAGTTTCGCCCGGGAGCATAAAGTCCAATAAAGCCCTGACTATTCTGCTTTCTGTCTGATTGAAATTTTCTCCTCGCGGAGCCCAGAAAAACCTTACAATTATAGGCTGAGAAGAGGTAATGACAGGTCTAAGGGAAGGTGATGATAGGCCCAGGAGGAAGTGACGGTAGAACCAGGAAGGTGACGTTAGGCCCAGGGGAGATGATGATAGGCCCAGGGGAGATGCTGATAGGCCCAGGGGAGGTGCTGATAGGCCCAGGGGAGGTGATGATAGGCCCAGGAGAGGTGATGATAGGCCCAGGGGAGGTGATGATAGGCCCAGGGGAAGTGATAATAGACCCAGGGGCAGTGCTGATAGGCTCAGGAAGGTGATGATAAGTCTGGGGGAGGTGATGATAGGCCCAGTGGAGGTGATGATAGGCCCAGAGGAGGTGATGATGGGCCCAATGGGAAGTGATGATAGAACCAGGAAGGTGACATTAGGCCCGTGGGAGGTGATGATAGACCCAAGGGAGGTGCTGATAGGCTCAGGAAGGTGATGATAGACCCAGGGAAGGTGCTGATAGGCCCAGTGGGAAGTGCTGATAGGCTCAGGAAGGTGATGATAAGCCTGGGGGAGGTGATGATAGGCCCAGTGGAGGTGATGATGGGCCCAATGGGAAGTGATGATAGAACCAGGAAGGTGACATTAGGCCCGTGGGAGGTGATGATAGACCCAGGGAAGGTGCTGATAGGCCCAGTGGGAAGTGATGATAGGCTCAGAAGAGGTGGTGACAGGTCTAGGGGAAGGTGATGATAGGCCCAGGGGGAAGTGATGATAGAACCAGGAAGGTGACGTTAGGCCCAGGGAAGGTGATGATAGGCCCAGGGAGGGTCCTTGTTGGTTAGCTCAGCCTGTCCTGCCGCAGCGGTACTAGTGCCGGGGCAGGCTGGGTCCTACATAGGCGCAGGAGAGATCAGGGGCCCCATCTCAGCACCACCAAGGCTGCAGCTGTCCCAGGAGAGGACAGCACTGACACCAGTTCCCAGGGTCTGAACAGGACGTGAGTGACTGTGAGCAGGGAACGTGGCCTGTTTCATGTGGCACGGGAGCCCTGTCTGTGCCAAGAAGAAGCCTCGGGGATCCACCTCCTCTCTGGAATTCCTCACGGCATGGCCGGCTCTTCCTTCCTGAGCAAGGCCTGGTCTTTCCCCAGATCCAGCTCGAGTGAAAAGAAGCCTCGTTTTACTAGCTCTTTAGAGGTGTCCCCTTGGCCTTGTTGACAGGGAATCCTCCTCCACGTGCCCTCCCCGCACAGAGGGCCTGGGGCCACAGAAGCAGTGCAGGCTTCACTGGAAGGGTGGAGCCCAGGAAGGGGGGCGGCTCCCCTTTCAGCCTGCAGGGCGTCATTCATGCTGCCACAATGAGGAAGTCCTGCCAGGCCGGTGCCCTTCAGAGACGGGGACCTGGCACAGGGAAGGGAAGCAGAAGCAGGCCAAGGGACAGAGGACTTGACATGAGAAAATACTGCAGGGACTGGCCTGGCTCCTCATTGCCCATCGTCCCCTCAAGGCCACCCGCCCCTCACCGACCACCCCTGTTACCTGCCAAGGCCTCTCCTCAGTGAAACCAGGTCACAGAACAGTCGAGAAGAACCTGGGAGCCCAAATCTGGACAGCAGAACAAAGACAACCTGTCGGCCAAGGAAACTCAATCCGATTATGCCCCGGAGCCCCCGTGGCCAGAGCAGCCTTGTGACAAAGAAGAAAGGCTTCTTTCATGGGCCAGCCCTGCCTGCTGGCAGAATGGACCCTGATGTGCCCTGCCCTCCCCCCAAGTGGCCACACGGGACCTGCTGGCCCCTCACCCAGGCTGGGGGTGGATAATCAGGAAGGGACCTCTCCCTGGGGTGTCAGAGGAGATAGGAGGGGGGAGAGGGAGGTGAAAGACAAGGAAAAGCCACCGGCAATGAATGGCTTCAAGGTTAAGGCTCTGGAGATAAAAGAAACACTGTGTTTGTCCTGGAAATTGGCTCGTGGACCGATTCTATTTAAGAGGAACTGGGGCAGATACGCAGGGAAGCATGTTTCCTTAATGAGCTTGTCTTTATTTAACTGCTTAATCATTTACTGGGCCAAAAAATCCGGAGGTGACTCCAGAAGTCACAGCGACAAAGACAGTGATGGATAGAATCCCGCCAAGCTGTTTCAGAGCTGGCTCAAGGCTGGGCCTCACTGGCCACCAGCGTGATCCCAGTGCGGCCCCAGATGCTTTGCTCGGGAACAATATTCCTTGTCGTTTCATTTTCATAACCGGGAGGTTACTCACGGGGTAGTGCTTTCTCGTTACATCTTGACACCATCTCCCTTCGGTCAGTTCCAGGAACCACACAGCCTCCTTTGTTCCTTTCACTTCACTTCCCATCCATCCACCCATCTATCCATCTGTCCATCCCATCCTTCTTTTCTTACATTCATCCATCCATTTATCCATCCATCCATCCATCCCATTTTATTTCCTTCCATCCATCCATCCATCTGTTCATCCATTCATCCTGTGCATCCTTATTTCCTTCCATCATCCATCCATCATCTTTCTTTCCATCCACCCAGCCATTCATCCATCCATCCATCCATCCATCCATCCCATCCCATCCTTTTCTCCCATTCATCCATCCGTTTATCCATCCATCCATCCATCCCATCTTATTTCCTTCCATTCATCCATCCATCCGTTCATCCATCCATTCATCATCTTTCTTTCCGTCCATCCATCCATCCAACCAACCAACAAAGTGTTTTTGAACCAAAACATTTTCTGCACGGTATTGAAACATGATACAGAAAAAGTCCAAGTTAGTAGCTACTTTCATAAAGCTCCTTACAGCCCAGTGCGGCGGGGCAGACTTTCATCAAGCAATTTCCTAACTATATCATCGCAACTGCATCACGCCGTTTTAAAGAATGGAATTTAAGAGCAGGTAGGAGGGATGAATCAATGGCAATAGGCATTTTCAGGGCAGAGCAACTCTCCTGTATGATCCTGTATGATGCTGTGTGACCCTGTATGACCCTGTATGATACTGCGTAACACTGTATGACCCTGTATGATCCTGTATGATCCTGTATGACACTGTGTGTCACTGTGTGACACTGTGTGACACTCTATGACCCTGTGTGACACTGTGATACTGTATGACACTGTAGGGTGGATGCAGACATGGTACATGTGTCCATACAGTACTATACACACAAGAGAGTAAACCCTGATGAAAACTATGGACCTTAGGTCATAACAATCTATGGGTCCTGGGCCCAAGTAGCTGAGATAAGCTACCACTCAAATGCAAGATCTTCATGATCCGGCAACTTCGGGGAGAGGAGGGGAACACAAGCACTCTCCGAAATTTTCTATCCAATTTTTCTGTAAATCTGAAAAAACAGTCTCTTCTAAAAAGTCAAGACAACTCTGAAGGACTATAATCGGGAGCCCGATCTGCCCTGCGGTGACTCCTTGAAGCCACCCTCTGGTTGGCTGCCATTCAGCCTTGATGGCAGAGCTGCCTGGAGATCTCATTTCCTCTGTAGAGCGGAGAGGGTATCACTGTGCCAGTTTTGTGCGCCTCATCAGCGCTGCCCACCGTTGGCATTTGCGGTGGGAGGTGCGGGCTTGTGCAGACAATGAAGCAGAAGCAGGGAGGAGACACCAGCAAGCAGGGCAGGTCATAGTTCAAAACAATGTCAAACAATCACTTACTAGTCACCCGGGGCAAGAGGCTACCACTTTGGACGATGCCGCCTTAGAGGGTCTCTCGTGGCGTAACTTCTCCCCCTTTTAGTGCCCAGATCACACAGTTGGAAATTCACATCCTGATTCCCCAAAGCTTAACTAAAAATCACCTGCTATTCCCAGAAACCTAACAATTATTTACATGTTTCTGGATGATGGATGGTGCCCTGCATAGCCTGTACATGCTTGTGTGTGCTTGGATCCGCACCTTAGCTTTTTATGATGGATTCATGTACATCGGATGGTAATACATGATAACACAGACTATATAGCCTACGTAAGTTTTATGCCTTTATAACATACCTAATTTTTTTCCATTCTTTTTTCTGATATTTCTCAGGCCACCAGGTTTGCCTGTGAGTTTTCTCAAGCTGTCAACTTCCAAAATGTTTTCAAGATATTTATTGAGATAGATCTGTGTCTAAGTGGACTCATGCCGTTGAAACTCGTGTTGTTCAAGGTTGATTGTTATTTTTCCAGGTCACTCAGCAAGGTGGAGGGCAAAGGGTGACCCTAGTGGGTACTTTGAGTTATAAGATAAAAATATTTGTTGCCAGCAAACATTTTTGTTTGTTGTTTATAATGTTTATATATATATGTACAATGCTTAATAAACATACACATACATACTTATATACATACGTACAGATATAGATACATACATATTCATATATATATATCGACCATGTGCCAGACCCGGTGCTGGCCCTTGGGGATACAGCATTAGACACTGCAGACAGGACCCCTCCTGCCAGGTCTCTCCCACCCCACCGCCTACCTCTTACCCCAAAGCACCAGTCCTCTCAGACACCTCTCGAGCACCCCGCTGTCTGAATTATAAGGATGCGCCTCTGGATCCAGAAGACAACTCAGGAAACCCTATTCCCTAGTTTCCAATGCTCACAAAGCACTTTACATTAAAAAATATATATATATGTATATATATACATATATATATATATATATATTTTTTTTTTTTTTTTTTCAACTGGCAAATATACTTGAAACTACTGAAAACAACATTTCTCCTCTAGGAGACTAACAACCGCTCGTTAGCATTTTACAGAAAGAGGCAGGAAAGAGAGAGCTTGTGGGAGTGGGGAGGAGAGGAGTAAACAGAGGCCAGGGTTTGAGGTTGGTCTTCCCCTGTCACGGCGGGAGCCTCTCTGCGTCTGCTCGTGCATCTGTGAAATGGGGTGATGGGGACAGCATGTCTTCTGTAGGACCGTGGAGGGTCTGCAGTCGCCTCTGCGGGTGCTCGGTGAATGGAGGGCCGGCCTGGGCCGATCACGTGGTTAGGAAGGTGGAGCCTCTACTGCACGGTGACCAGGTGGCTTGCAAAGGGTGTAACACCTCGGATGGTGGGACAGAGCCTCCTAGCTCCTGGGGGCCTCAGGCTGTGGCCTTTCCAGCTTAAGAGCCCTTCCAGGCCAGTGCCGGTCAGTTTCAAGGGGAAACTGACCAGCTCTCAGAAAGGACAGGCAGGCCTGGAAGTCGCCTCCTCAGCCCACGTGGCCGAGCCAAGCTGCAGGAGAATGTGAGCAATGTCCTGGGACCACAGAGACAACCCTCTAGGAGCAAGCACCCACGTGCCTTCCTGCCTCCTTTCCGGTGGAGGCAGTTAGACGCCCCATGTGCCTTCCTGAGGCTACACCTCTGAATGCAAATCAAAGACCTGGACTGTGACCTTCCTGCCGCCTCCTTCAATCCCATATGCTAGCTAAGTGACAGATTTAAGAAGCAAATTTACCTTGACAAGACTGTTTCCCCTTCAGAAAAAAACAGACGGCCCCTTGGTCTGTCCATGGTTCTCAAAGCGGGGGTCCCTGAACCAGCAGCATCTGCATCACCTGGGAACTCGTCAGAAACATGCAATCTCTGGTTCTGCCCCAGACTTCCTGACTCCTAATGCTGCGGGGAGGGGCCGGCCATTCGTTAGCTCTAACCAGACCTCCAGGGGTTTCTGACTCTCCCTCACGTTGGCCAGACACTGCACTGGGAGTAGCTCTCTGCTCCCAGTCTGTAACTGGTGAAGGACAGGGCTTGGGCTCACATAGCCAGAAAGAATTCCAGGTGCCCCCACCCCCAGCGGGGGCCGGGGGCGAGCTGGTCGAACGCCCCATCTGTCGGTACTTCAGTTTCCTCATCTTCGAAATGGGAATCATATTTGACGTGCAGTTTGCAAGATAGCAGGAGATAAGTCAGCGCTTGGAACACTGGAAGAGGTCAGTCACTGCAGTTACTATTAGCGCAGATGTTTTCTTAAACCATCAGGTACCACGGATTTTTGCTCTTAAAAGTGGCCAAGGTGTGTCCTGGTGGCCTGCTGGTTAAGTTCACAGTCTCTGGTCAGGCACAGTCTGCATACATCCCAAGGACCTGGGTTCAAGACCCAAGGTCGCCCGGGTGGGGGTTGGGGGGACTGGGGGGCGTTCAGGAGGGCTGGGGAGTTTGGGGGGACAACAAGAAAGATGGACAACTAAATAAATGTTTCTTCCTCCTGCCTCTTCCTAGCCTCCCTACTCACCTTTATTCCTGCCTGTACCTTTCCTTTAAAAAAAAAAAAAAAAAAGGTCAAGTGTCTCTGGTATGCAGCCACACACACCCATTATCCCCCAAATGACACTCCCATCAGGGCTGCTAAGTAAATTGCTGAAGGGTTCTCTGCTTCCCATCAGATGAGAGGCTTTCTGCATCTGAATGAGGGAGAGGATTTCAATTACCCCTGGATTACAAAGGCCGGCCTCCATGCACCATATGGCCTGGGCCTGCCAGCCCCGTTGTTGTCCTGTGTGATGCAGGCTCTTGTGTGAGGTATTAACATAATGTCCCTTCCAAAAGTGATTACAGAGTCGGAGGCTGCAGGATGTCATTTGGTGGCTGCAGCCCGCTCTCATCAGCAGCGATGACTAAACAAGCTAATCAAATCAGCGCACATTTGCACACAGGCCTGGGCAGCTGGACCTAGAAATCGCCGTGGCGAACACATAATCCTGCCATCGGAAAAACTGGACTAATGGGCTCCCAGTGGGCAGCCAGGCAAAGCCAGTGTGGCGAGATCGGCTGCACCCACCAGCGGTCATGACCAGAGTCCCAGAAGGGACAGAGAGGCTGCTTCAGCAAACAGCTAACAGGGTGGGAGGAGCAGGAAGGGCTGGCACTGTGAACTGATCTCTCCAGCCCGTCACCATGTGTGCGTGTGCACGCGCCTGCCTGCATGTGTGCACGTGTGTAGAGTGAGAAAGAGAGATTGCCTGGCGCGCACACCCTCCCGTAGCTTCCCGAGAACACAGGATCCAGAGACTCCAATGTTCAGTTCTGTCATTTGCTGTGTGTCCTGGAGCAAGATACGTAACCTCTCTGAGCTCCATGCCTTCCTTCATAAAATGAGGGTAGTGAGTCTTCTTAACTCCTGAGATTGTATTAAATGAAGTTAACCATATATATTATATTATATATAAACACACACACACATATTTCATCACTTAATGTCCAACACAGTGGTAGCAGCTGTGGTTTTCAGAGGCATGGTCATCATCATCATCATCATCATCATATTGATCAACAAATATCACATGCCAGGCCTATGTGCCAGGCCCCAGACTCTGGGAATACTAAGTTAAGGATCTCTGCTTACATCCAGGGGCCCTGCATTCCAGGGCAGCAGGAGAGAATGACCTCGAGGTGCCTGCTCCCACCTGGAGAGAGGACTCAGGCAAGGCCCTTCCCTGGGTTGTTTCGGAGGCTCCATCTTCAGAGCAGAAGGGTTGCCAGCTCAGTGCGTCCATCTTTCACACTTCTTTCTACCTCACAAGTTGCCACGACCATGACAGGTGTCATAATACTTGTGTTGAAGAAAGTCCCTTTCAGGGTGCAGTCCACATATGTCCCGAGGTCCCGAGTTGAAACACCAAGATGAATAACTAAATAAAATAAAGTACTTCTTCCTCTCCCTTCCTGCCTGCCTGCCTGCTTGACTTCATTCCTGCCTGCACCTTTCCTTTAGAGAAAAAGAAAATAGTCCCCTTTAAAAGCATATTTATTCATTCAACCTTGAGAACCGCTGTATTTGAAGAACCTTTGCCATTGACTGAAGGAGCTGTACATGTCTAGTTGGAGGCCTCTCCTTTCCAAGATTCTGGGCCTGAGGTCTGGGGTGACGGGTGAGAGATCAGTGAGTATCCTGGGAGGTGGTAAGAACACTCAGGCAGCAAGGAGACACTATCTTCCATGTCACCTGAAGGCTAGAAGGAGAGCAGAAGGGTCCTCACTGGTGATCTCCATGCTATTCACTGCCAGTGGGTGCCGCCTCTTTGACCCTGCAAACCACAGGTAGCCCTCCCACCGATGTGCCCAGAGTTTGGGGGATGCTGGTCCCAACAGTCTTGAAAGATATTTCCAGCTCCAGGAAGACGTGACCAGACATACACCATGCCGTCGCTCCACGTGTCTTGTCCAGGCTCCTGCTGTCCCATGACACAGACCTGGACGATGCTCCGACAGACAGCTGTGCCCGGCCATGTGGCCCCTGGCAAGGTCCCGTGACCAGGAGCCACTCCTCCCTTGGAAGCTGACAGTGTGCGCCCTCCGAGTCTGTCACATCTCAGGGAGGACCATTTCATGACGCTGTCCTGGACCCCAGCTCAGGGACATCTGTTTCCATGGCCTTCCTTTGCTGCCAGCCCAGCTCACCTCTATCCCCAATTCCAGCCCAAGAGCTTTATCCTTCACCCCCAGAGCAGAGGCAAAGCCCAGTGCAGGCCAGGCAGCCAGCACTTCCCTCTCTCAGGAGGTAACATAGGGCAGGCGGCAGAGTCTAACTCTGCCACTTTCTGCCTGGTCTTCCACAGCCCTGTCACCTCTCTGAAGCTCAGTTTCTCCATCTGTGGGTGGGTTAGGATATAACTGACCTCATGGAATTGTTTTAAGGACCAAATCAAATGATGCTGGCAAGCACCCCAAAAGCTTCTCAACCAAGTGAACAAATACAGGAGAAAATAAGCAAGTGAATGAATGAATGAATGAATGAAAGCAGGCGTGCAATGAATAGAGAGCTAGACATAAATCTAGAGAGCTGATTTCTAGTCCCCACTCAGAGCTGACTGTGTTAACTTTGAGTGAATGGCTTTGCCTCTCTGAGCCTCAGTTTCCCCACCTGTCAAGCAAAGAAAGTGGATGTGGATTTAGGCAGAGGTTGCTTCCAACTTTAATGGTAAGCTATGGTTCGGGGAATGACACCGGCAAGCATGTCTGTAAGCCCCAGGTCTCCCTCAGCACATTCTACCCAGTTCTTTTCCCAGCACCGGGCAGGTACCAGGAAGGTGGTGAGCTGAATGGACAGGAAAAGCTGTCCTTCGCTGTAGAGGCTGTGCAGCATTTCACAATGTGAGTGACATTAAGAATCCTGCCATTTCCTAGCAGTGGGAGATCTGAAGAAAGGAATGTGAGGCGTGGGCGTCAGTTTTCCCCCTCAGTAAAATGGGTACCATTTTCATTCTCTCTGGCATACTGTGAGCATCACACGGAGAATGCTCATTCTGACAGCTTCCAGGTTCTTGTTGCCTACAGGTACAAACTCTTAACAAATATCCTTCTTGTTCTTTTGTGTTTAGCGATTGCTATTCTGTTCCACACAGACTTCCCATTGAGCACAAGAGTCTAAAGAGAAAGGCAAGAAGAATCCCAAGTGCAGACATGTGGGAGATTGGGGGTGTCCCACTTTTCAGAAGCCCCACCACCCCGGCTGGGACAGGGTCCCTGTGGGAGGAAGGAGGCAGGTCTCAGCGATGGGCAGTGGCCCTGCCCACCTCCTACCCCTTCTCCACCCTGCCGAGCCCAGGGCCCCTGGAAGCTGTGTGGAGACCCCACCCCATCCCTTACATCCTCGGAGACCTGTGTCACAGCTTTAAGGACCCACGATGACAAAGACACACTGTGTGTTTGTGAGTAGAGTCCTTATGCGCACTTTACAGGAAGTGAGGCGCTGGTACAAGTCCTCGGCCACCACCCTCCAACTCTGGGACCTGTCAAATGACCTCAGCCTCTGTGCCTCCGTTTCCCCCTCTGTAGTGTGAGGCCATTACATCGTGCAGGGAGCTGATGGGCAGGGTCTGCTTGTGGTCCCCTGGGTCCTGTTGGCTGCGTTCGCTCTCAAAGGACCGTGGGTGCACGTCTCTTGAAGTTGACTTTGTTGAACAGCGGCCAGCTCCTCGGCGTTCTGATCTCGGACATGGGAAAAGGGTGTCAAACAGCTCTTCTCAACCCTGGTGACATATGCCCATCACTCCAGGAGGTTTGAAAAATTCGGTGCAGGGGTGGGGTCATCCCCAGGGCCAACTGCTTCAGACTCACTGGGGGTGGCACCAGGGGGAGGATTACCAAACACTCTCTAAGAAGCCTGGAGCCAGAGTGGAGAACAAGGGGCCTAAATCAAAAGGACATGCTTTGGGACTAGTCTGGCCTGGGCTGAAATCCTGGCTCTTTCCTACTGAGTGGAGGTCTGCACAAAGCACCAGACCCACCCAAGTCTGCATCTTTCATTTCTGAAAAATCAGCAATAATAATATCTCTTCCAGGCACACCCTGGTGGAGTGGTGGTTACATCTGCCGCCTTCAGTCAAGTACAGTCTACATATATTCCCAAGGACTGGGTTTTGCATGCCAGGGCCAGGAGGAACAACCAAGAGGAGGAACAACTAAATAAAAATAAGATAAAACACTTCTTTCTCCTCTCTCTTCCTGTCTGCACCTTTCCTTTAGAAATACTACTATTATATCTTCCCCAGGGTGATAGGATAATCACAGAGATGCAGCTAAAAGTAGGGACCTTCCATGCTTACTAAGACCTCCATAAATAAGAGCTGGTTACCATGTGAGTCCTTCTGATAAAATGATGCTCAGCGGAGAACATGAGGAGGCAAATTCAGCCACAGATATTCATTTACCTATGTATTTCTTTCTTTTCTTTCTGTGTATTTGCTTACTGGTATTTGTTAAACCCTGCCTTGTTTTAGGGAAAATAGAAGGCCAGCAGGCAGATCTGCATTATTCAAAGAGGCACCTTTCATCAGCCAATCTGAATGTTTTGCTGGCTTGTTTCTTCACTGTGGTGTTTCTAGAAGGACTCTCTCTGTGACTCATTCATTGAATCTCAGTGGTAATTATGTCATGCAGGCAGGTATTTATTTGTTTTACTTTAAGAGAGGCAGGAAAGAAGGAAGAAAGAAAAGAGGGAAGGAAGGAGGGGAGGAAGGGAAGGAAGAAGGAGGGAGGGAGGAATGGAGGGGAGGGAGAAGCATTTTTATTTAGTTTCTTGTTTATTTCACTTGTTCCCCTGACATGGTTTTATGCCCCAGTCCATGCCCCAGCCATCTCAGCTACCTGGGTGGCCCCAGAAGGGCCCTCACCCCACCAGTTGTTTACCTACTCTTGAAAGAAACTGTTTCTGGTCCCTGCAAACCTGTCTGACTACAGAATAAACTGCCCCTTACAGCTCACGGATGCCTGGTAGAGGGAAGAATGTTCCCTCCTAGTGGAGGGAGGATGGTGGAATGTTCCAGACACTGAGTGGAAGAGGATTCAGAAGAGCAGGACTGCAGACATGTCACTGGTGAAGTTCACTGGCTGTGTGGCCTCAACATCTCCACCACCCCTCAGAGCCCGCCTCTCTGTCACTGGTATTTGAATGTTCAGGCCTCAGAGTATATTCTATTTAACTGAAAAGCTCTTCTTTGAAAGGTGTACTGATATGGTCTCCAAGAAGTGGCATGCCATATACACGAGGCCATAAAAAACAATACTTCTGCCAAATTAGCCTGCTTTTCTTAGCAAAAAGATCAATTCCAAGAGTCAAAGCACCCAGGAGATTTTCAGAAGTGCAAGCGTCCTTAGACAGGTGACTGGGCGCGCCGGGTGGTGCTATTCCAGTTTCAAAGCCAGTGCAGAAGTCACCTGGGGCGTGTGCAAATGCAGATCTATGGGCCCAGGCGGGGTCTGGCCTCTGCCTTCCAGCAGGCGTCTAAGGGAGGACAGAGATCTGGTCCCTGCAAATTCCTTCAGTAGCAGGCTCTGTGATGTCCCCACATCAGGTAAGAGAGCCCTAAAACAGCCCATCACCCCTGATTCCTCAAAAGACCAGTGGGGGGAGGGAGGGGTCCTTGGGATGACCTCTGACCTGGTGTCACCACTTAAGGGGAGGAAACCCTCTGAGAATGTTTCATTTCAGTCCAAGACAGGAAAATGTTTCCACAAGCAGGGACACACAGAGGGGAGGAGGGCTTGGAGGTGAGGATGTGGGGGCGGGGGGGGGGGCTGTTAGGGTGAGCACCCTCCTGGGTCTCAGAAGGAAACCTCCCATGGGGATGGCAGATGCTTCTAGAATGACCAGAAGATTCCGACTCTGGTCAACCTTCATCCCAAACCTTGACTCACAAGTTCTTTTTTCTGAGCAGCCTTCACGTTCAAGCTTAGGTTCCCAGCTTATTATTTTTCCAGGCGGCAGGAGGGAAGGTCAGGGATCGCAGAGGAAGCAGAAAGAAATCCGACGCACGCAGCGCTGGTCCCAGGGGCTCCGCGGGCTGAGCTGGTAAACAGGAAGTTGCAGGTACACGTACGCGCTGCAGGAACACCCTGGAATGTGCTAGCTTGTTTTTGCAACCACGGGGCTCATGCTGATAAAATGGGGAGAGGATTATTAAAAACTCAGGGAGCCTGTTCCTGGCCCATCCCCCACGGGCCCCGATTTGGTGACAGCCAGGCTGCTGGGCAAAGATGCCTGTGTGTGGAGGCAGGGTGGGGAGAGGGGGCCCGTGGTGGCTCTGATATCTCTAGCCCACTTTCCCCTAAATCCCCTCATGTCTGCCCCCACCCCAAAGAAACATTCCTCAGGGACGCGAAAGACGGAGAGGCCAGCTTCTAGATGGTGGCTTTGAAAGAAGGGGACACTGGTACCCAGGTCCAGATTAGACTCCTGACTGGCTCTGAGCATTCAGTATTGTCCTGTGTTTTCAAAGTGCCAGCTCCGGAAGGCACTGGGAGGGATAGAGTTTGGGGATTTGACTGGTCTAGGTAGACATAAATAGCAGCAGACAAAATGTCCTTTATCAGCTATTTCCCAGGAAACAGGGAGAAAATTCTCTCATCGCCAGATTATAAAAGAGCCTCACCGTCGGGGAGACAGCTCTCTCTTTTTCTGCCCCTGGGTGGAACACTAAGGCACTGTTCCCGACACCCTCTGGGAGGGCCCCTGTCGCAGAAGAGGCCGGGGGCCTGGATGAGTTGAGCAGCTGTGAAGAAGACAGGTTCGCTGCCAGGCGGAGCACAGAAATGCTTTCCCAGGAAAGGGGAGGCTAGGGGGCCTGCTGCGTAAACTGGAAATTATTAACCACAGGATGAGTAGAATCAAAGGGGTTGAAAACTGGTGGTTAGCTTTCCTGGGAATTACAAGCATCCAGGGGGAAAAAAATGACAAATAGATTTGAAATATTTTTTTTTTTTCCTGAACTAGGAAGAGGTATTTCCAATAATTTGGTAAAGTAAATCTCTCCAGTGCTCCTTCCAGCTGGTATTTCAAGGCCGACTTTGTTATTTCTTTACACAGATGGCCTAGAAAACACTTGAAATATTTTTCTCTACTTTCTTCCCTGCAAACCTCCCCCACCCCGCCCTTTTTTGGCCCCAGAGACTTAATTTCTTATTTTCCTTCTATTTTCGCTGTAAATATAACAGTGACTTTAAAGGGTTGTCGAGACCGGGAGAATTTAAGGTTACTATCAGAAAAAT
Organism: Solenodon paradoxus; assembly: GCA_004363575.1. Classification (NCBI taxonomy): domain Eukaryota; kingdom Metazoa; phylum Chordata; class Mammalia; order Eulipotyphla; family Solenodontidae; genus Solenodon; species Solenodon paradoxus. The sequence goes on along the minus strand of RJWH01003731.1, from coordinate 111,497 downwards.
AATGATCGAGCCTCCTGTCTTCATTACCTAATTTTTTATTTTTATTTTGTGAAGGAAAGGTGCAGACAGGAGTGAAGGCGAGTAGGCAGGCAGGAAGAGAGGAGAGGAAGAAGCATTTTCTTTTAATTTCATTGTTCAGCTTGGTTGTTCCTACCAGCCCCAGGTCTCGAACCTGGATCCTCGGAATGTATGCAGACTGTGTTCAGTGGCCTTATCTACTAGGCTACCAAAGCATGACATTATTGTATATTTGCATCTGTGCCTTAGGAGAGTACTTCTCTATACAGATGTGTGGTAGGTCCCTCTTTAGTCAGGGTGTTTTCATTGTCAGCATTGTCTTGAGTTGTATGAGCACTTTATATATTTTGGACATTAACCCCTTATCTGAGATTCGGTTTGCAAGTATTTTCTCCTTTTTGAAGGCTGCCTTTTCATTGTGTTGAGTGTGTCTTTTGCTCTGCAAAAGCTTTTTAGTTTGATGTGGTCCCACTTGCTGATTTTTGCTGAGCTAGTCATCTGATTGCTAGTTGTTTATCCAAAGGAAATGGAAACAGGATATCAAAATGGTAGCCCCGCCTTGTTCACGGTAGGGTCAGTCACAGTAGCGAAGATCTGGAAATGACCTAAGTGTCCATTCACAGATGAAAGATGAACGAATAAGGAGGATCTGATATGCGAAGACACGCGCGCGCGCGTGCGTGCGCACACACACACACACACACACACACACACACACAAATGTTATTCGTCCATGAGAAAGAAGGAAGTCCTGCCATTTGCAACAGCATGGGTGGACTTTGAGGGCATTAGTTAGGCCAAACCAAGAAAAACCTACCTTATGGTATCTCTCCTATGTGGAATCTACAAAAAGCTCAACTTCTAGAAAAGGAGTAGAATGATGGTGACGAGGGGCCAGGAAGGCAGGGAACTAGGGAGATGTTGGTCAAAAAACAAGCTTGCAGTTGGAAGATGAAAAATTCTGGAAATCTAACGCACAGCATTGTGATCACAGTTACCACAACTGTATTATTTCCTTTACCGCAGCTAGGTCAGTAGACCTTCAATGTTCTCACTACAAAGAAAAGAAGAAACGATCATTATGTGACGCGGCGGAGGTACTGCGAATCTCTCTGGTGGTGATCAGATTGCAAGCAATACAAGAAATGTGCCAAATCATCCCTTTGTACTTTTTACGCTTCCGCAGTGTGGGGTGTCAATTCGACCTCAATTTGAAAAATAAAGAAGACGGATGTTGAAGAAACCAGCAAATGCCTCAAAACGCAGAGCCTGACTCAGTGGCTCCGGGCCTGGGAGTCTGCATGCTGACAGCTCCCAGCGATGCCCCTGCTGCTGGCTCCGGGACCACAGGTGGCAGGGCCAAGTCCTTGCTCCCCGTCTCCTCTCGTCCTCGTGTCATCCCGGCAGCACTGATCGTATTTACAGAAATGAAGGGGCTTGTCCTGTGAACAGGAAGAAGACAGCCCTTAAGATGCCTTCAGTGTGGAAACCGGGAAGGTAAGCAGATGTAAATAAGATACCTGTGGAGAGAGACGAGCTCAGGCTTGAGACATCTTCCTTTATGGAAGAGAGACAGGAGGGTAGGCCTTGGGCCTTAGGCACAGAAGTACTCGTTGCAGTTCCAACTCTGCCAGTTACTAGCCGTCTGACCCTGGGCAATTCGACTCACCTCTCTGAGCCTTAACTTCCCATCTATAAAATGAGGGCAAACTACCAGCTAGTGTGGTTACGAAGAGCAAATGAGCCACAGCCTGGTGGCCTAGGGGTGACTACAAGTGGCACAGTCTACTTCCACCCCAAGGTCCCTGGTTCCAGACCCAGCACTAAGGAAGCAACCAAGATGAACTACTAAAATGAAGAAAGAAGACGTGGTGCATATCCACCGCGGAACACTACGCAGCGCTGAGAAGAGACGAAACCCTGTCCTGTGAACCAACATGGCGGGATCTAGAGGGGATGTTGTTAAGTGAAACTAGTCTAAAGAAGAAAGACAGATACCAGATGACCTCATGCATAGGTGGAAGGTGAAGAGACAAAGGAACAGAGGGAACAAAACCAACCCTGGACACTTAAAACAGAACTGAGGTCACCACTAGGGAATGGGACGGAGGTCAGGATGGGGAAACCCCCTGGACAATGCTGAAGGACACTTAGTGATTGTGGTGTGCAGGGTGTGCTGACATATATCTAAGGAACGGGAAATCTGTACCTTTGGGGGACCTACACATGGGAAATTATTTTGATGTGTAGAAGAATTACTACAATTAAAAAAAAAAAAAAGAGTGGAGCCAGGGGCCACAAGCCAAGTACTGTGGGCAGTCTCTAGAAGCTGGAAAAAGCAAGGAAATAATTCTTCCCCACGAGTTCCAAAAAGAAACAAAGCCCTGCAGGCATCTTGGTTTCAGCCCGGTTTCAGACTTCTGACCTACAGAACTGCAAGATAATAAAGTTGTGTTGCTTTAAGCCACTTAGTCTGAATTGATGCAGCAGTAAAGACTTCATTATAAAATACAATCCACAAAGTTCCTGCTCTCGCAAAACTCATGTTTCTAATTGAAGAGACAACTGCAATGGAGTAAATAGATACATGAGAAAGTTAAGATTGGGTTCCATGGCACAAAACCATGGGATGACATGTTAAAGTATAAGTTTGGGGTACCCAGGACATCCTCTCTGAGGATATGACATTCAAACCTGAATTACAAGCAAGAACAAGGTCAGAAATGACTGAAAAAACAGATCCAGGCCCATCAAATGAGAGGCCTCAAGGGGAAGCAAATTTGCTGTGTTTTCAACTAGAAAGGTGGCCAATGAGGAGAAGTGTGGGTAAGAATGGAGAGCCCCAGGAGGTCAGACAGGAAGGCGTTTGAATCCTAAGGGTAACTGATATTATTCTGAACTATCATTTAGCACATTCTAATGTTGGAAGGAGTTTCATGACTTAGCAAAGTGCCGGAGACCTGGCATAACAAAATACCATAACAAAATACCACAGACCCTGTGGCTTCACACAATAGAAATGCGATGTCTCAGTTCTGGAGGTTAGAAGTTCAAGAACAAAGTGTTGGGAGAGTTGAGGTCTCTCCCCTTAGCTTGCAGATGGCCACCTTCTCACTGTCATCACATGGCCTTTCCTCTGTATCCTAACTTCCTTTCTCGGAAGGACATCAGCCGTATTGGGCCCACCTATATGACCTCATTTTAGTTTAATAGCCTCTGTGAAGTTCCTGTCTCCAAGTCCAGTCCCATTTTCATGTCCTGGGGACTAGAATTTCAATACATGAATTTTGAAGGGGGCACAGTTCATCCCAAAACACCTGAGAAATGTTGGTTCTTGATGATAGTAAGGATTGCATTACCAAAATACCTCTGCAGAAGAGAACCATGTTAGAAAGAAATTCCTTCCCAAGCCATTGATTGGGGTGAACCTCTCCCAAGAAGCAGGCTCTAAAGGCTGCAGATACCTGGCTTACAAGTAGATGGTGTTCTGTAACTACTGCATGGAGTAGCAAGGATGCTGGGGTGTATGCAAGTCTGGGGCAGAGCACACTTGCTATGAGGAGGTGAAACACCAAAGTTGAATTGTGCACTGAGGAAGGGTCTGCAGAGGAAAAAGGGCTGCACAGAGAAAGGAGAAATAAGAAACCTCATGTAGAGTGGTCATTTTTAAGCAACTGTTGTGGGATGGGCAATGCAAACTCTTTGCTTCTTGCTCCATTTCTCATGAAATCATTAATAAATCCCACATGACTTCTTGTGAGTGAATTATTTAGGGACAGTTCAAAGAGAAGGGCTGAGAACACCAATGCTTAGCTTCCACAGACAATTTTATACCCAAAAGAGAATAAGGATATGCCATTTGTATGGTATATTACAGTAGGTTTCAATTCTGTATCATTGGAAGAATCCAAATAAATTGTAGGCCAAGGTATAGAATGTCTGTCTGTCTCCTCCTGACGACTTGCGGAATTTTCCAGAGCTTCAAATGCACAGTTTAAAACACTAGGGAAACTGAATATTTCCTCAACTGCCAGTGCAATAGAGGGGTCCTGGTGAGAATGTGGGTGGGGCCAGAGTTACCTGTGATGATGCTTCAAATACCTGTGTCTACTCCCCAGTTGTCCCCATTAGAAAGCAGGGGACATCTATACTTTAAAAACTACTCATACACTGTAGTTTTAACTATAGCTATTCCTGTCACAAAGGAGAAATGTCTGGTGCCCTCAAGCTTAGATTTGGGTCAGGTTAACATGCCTCAGCCTCATTAAAGGTCCACCGATTCCCGCCTGACTCCAGTACCTTCTGGCATTTTGTGATTTGACTCAGCGATAATACTACAGCAACTTTGGGTTTATTTTTCACAAGATGGGATATTATGAATTTACCATGACTCGTGTTGAAGATGTGGGCCCTGACTGGTCAGACCTGGTCACCTGGAGACAGGCTGCTCTCTGGTGAATGTCCCCAAAGGCTCAGTGAAATCCAAGACTTCTTGAGAATTCAGAGCCACTCTCTCAAAGTGCTTTTCACGGTTCACCTACTGAGTAAGTCTCCTTGCTAGGAAGATATTAGATGCCACCTAATATAAAAACACATGACAAAGAAGAAAAAGGCATGTTCCCGGCTCTGACAAAGGAATGAAATTCATCGGCATTTCACTCTGGAAACACTAGAGCAGTTGGAGGACAAGATGCCCAAGGCTGCTCTCACCCAACTCCAGGGGCCATTTCCTGGGGCACAGCCAGAGCACACTTCAGATAGCGCCCCCTGGAGGTGTGCAATACAGAGGCGGCAGGGAAACCTCCAAAAGGCACAAACTGGTTCAAAGGTGTGTTCCTGCAGGCCCAGTGTTTCTGGACACCAGAAAATGACCGATTCTGATACAATGAAAAGAGAAATGTTCCTTTGCATGACAGAGGGAGACAGGGCAGAGAAGGGAAAAAGCTACCTGGAAAGGGAAAAGCTACATGCGATTCTTTAACGTTTTACTGAGAACGATGGGACTCTGTAGTCAAATCTACACCAGTGGAGGTGACGGGCTGGGCAGTGAGTAGCAGCAAGTAGGTTGCATTCTGAGTCCAGACTGAGCCTTAGTCAGTGAAGGACACGTAGAGCCCAGGGACCTGAGTTTGCAAACCAGGACCAGGAGAAAAACCAAAAATGAACAACTAACTAACTAACTAAATGCTTCTTTCTCCTCTCTCTTCCGTCCTGCCTGCCTGCCTGCCTTCATGGCATGATAACATCTTAACTATTTTTAAGTGTGCAGTTCAGGGGCATAAACTACATTTGCATTATTATGCAGCCACCCCCAATGTCACCTCCAGAATGCTTTCATCCAGTAAAACTAAGCTCTGTCCCCAGTGAACTACAATTTTTTATTCCCCTCCCCACACCCCTTGGCAACCACATTGTATTTTCTGTCTCTTGAACTTGCCTACTCTATGTACCTCATTTAAGTGGATTACACACTATTGTCCTTTTGTGACTGGCTCATTTCATGTAGCATAATGTCCTCAAGGTTCATCCTTGTGGTGACATGTGTGAGAATGTCCTTCTTTTGTACGGCTGAGTAATATTCCACTAAGCGAATAGACCACATTTCCTTATTCATTCATCTGTCCACCACACTTGTGCTTCTTTTGTACAGCTGAGTAATATTCCACTAAGTAAACAGACCACATTTTCTTATTCATTCATCTGTCCACGACACTTGAGATTCTTCCACATTTTGGGCTATTATGAATAACGATGCCACGAAAAGTGTGTGTGCAAATATCTCTTCAAGACCTTGCTCTTAATCACTGAGTCATATATCATTAACATATTCTAAACATAAGAAATCTTATGTTCCAATATTTTTAATCACTATACTATTTTTCACAGTAAATGAACCATTTTACATTCTCCCGGGCAGTGCACAAGTTTTCCAATTTCTCCCCATCCTTGTCAACACTCATGTGTTCTATTTATTTTTTTACAGTTGCCATCCTCATGGGTATGAAGTGATACCTCACTGTGCTTTTGCTTTGTACTTCTCTAATGATGAGTGATGTTGAGCATCTTTTCTTGTCCTTGTTGGCATTTATATATTATCTTCTTTAGAAAAATGCCTATTCAAGTCCTTGGCCATTTTGTAATTACTTTGTTTGGACTGTGTGATTAAATTGACAAGCTTGAATGTTTACACCCTTAGAATACCTACTTCTGCTTTTTTTTGTCCTTTGATTATCAATTCCCTGACACACCCCAATGAACAACATAAGCAATCCCCAACAACAGAAGACTTCCATGTCAGGAAATAGCCCAAATGTGGAAGAATATCAAAGGTCATGGACAGATGAATGAATAAGGAAATGTGGTCTATTCACTTAGTAGAATATTACTCAGTCATACAAAAGAAGGAATTCTGACACATGCCACAACAAGGATGAGCCTTGAGGATATTTTGCTACATGAAATAAGCCAGTCACAAAAGGAAAAATACTGCATAGTCCACTTATATCTCTTATCTTGGATTCTGCTCAGAGCAACCTGCAACTTCTAGGAGGAAAGAGGGTCCATCTAAGAGCATGGAAGGACTTCTTTTCCTCTTAACTTGCAGTTATCCTCTGGGTAGCCTGCAGTTTGCAAGGGAAGAGAAGTACCCCTCACCCGATTCTAAAACCACAGTTGCTGAGGCATGAACAACCTCAAGGTCACAGACAACCCCAAGGTCATAGACACTTGCCCTTTAAAATGGGTGTTTCCTCTTCTGGGCAGCAAGGGAGACTGTGGAATCAAATTTGAGAAAAATGGATCTCTCTTTGGTATCCCAAAGCAAGACAGACTGAACTGGAGGGCAGGGTGTGTTGACAGATATATGAGGAATGGAGACCCTATACATATGAGTTTATTTTGATGTGTAAAACTAAAAATAATTGATTTTTAAAAATATAAATTGAACTGCTGCAGGATAGAGGCTGTTCATTCTTCAGACTATCTTCTTGCTTTAAGACATGCACATCTGAGCGCAGAGGAGCTGGGTCTGAAGAGTTGCACCATCATATACGGAAATATGTCCTTTTTTAGCTCCGAGATATTTTGATGTTTCTGACTTTTGTACAGGTATGCACATCCTGTGCTCACTGTGTAGCACAGCTTACTGCAGAGTGCAGGCCGTGTGGATCCACTGCAGCTCATTAAAAAAGCCGCAGACAGTGGAGACCACATGAACAAGGCTAAGTGCCAGTCATCTTGCTCATTATTTCATGTGCATTAAGAACACGGAAAGGTCAAGAGCAGAAAGCCCAACTCTGCCAATAACTCACTTTGAGATCCTGAGCTAGCTACTTAGGCCTCAGTTTCTTCATCTGAAAACTGGGAGCAATTATCACCATCTTTCACCAATTCTAAGGTGTCTCTTTTTCACATTTTGGCAGATCTGATACCAGAATATGTCATATAACCAACAGAGTTTCAGCTTCAATAAAAAAATGATATTGCCTGTCAGACAATGCTATTAGGAAGATTATAGGTGGCCTTGGTTTTGATCCATAGTCTTAAAATACGTATCAGCAAATAGCAATGAATCCCCATCTCCAGCTCGGGGCTCCATCCCCATGTCTGGTGGCACCTGAGCTTAGGACTCTGATTGCCTTGTTGTACACCTGTTCCCCCCACACCCCAGTCTTTCCCTTCTTCATAAATGACAGCAGCTACTCAACACAGAGTCCTCGGAATCATCTTTGAGTCCTATTTCCCTCCCTCCTGAGACAAAACCCACCTCCAAATTCCGTCAGTTCCATCTTCAAACCTGACCACCTCTGTCACCCTGACCTAGCACCCAACCAGGGCCACCCTCTCCTGCTGCCTTTGCTAGGGCAACAGCCTCGATTCAACAGTGGCTTCCGCCTAGCTGGTACCCTTCCTGCCCCCAGATGCTCCCCCAGCCATAATTCCTTGAGACAAAAACGGGACATCCAGATGACAAAAACAGGATGGGATTAGGCGCTGATGACCAAGTTCGGTTGGAGGTGTAGTAATCCGAACAGGAGCAGAGCAGCCAGGCCAGCAACAACTAAGTCCTACGTAAGACTGAGCAGAGATCCCACAGCCACGTGTGGTCCAATGTAACTCCAAACAAAAGGTCAGGGCCAGTGCAAGGAATTTTGGCATCTTAGACGAAAACCAAATTTGGTCCCCCTATAAGCCCTGCTTTAAATGTCCTGCCTAAAACACTTTAACCATCCCAGCGCCAGACATGTCCAATAACCAGACCTTCTTTAATGCAGGGAAAAGGAAGGGGCAGCTGCTTTGGGTGCCCTCACCAGACTGGGCCAGGGCAACTCAACTACCCCTTTTGATCCATGTTAAAGATGACCTTAGTTTTTCAAAAATGGGACAAAATTGACATTTATATTAAAACCATGGGACTGCTGGGAAACGTGAAAAAACTGTAGTCTCACTTAAAGGAGTCTGTGGGGACACCCTACCTAGAGAGCAGCCAGAAGGATCCTTTCCAACCAACATCCTTCTGCTCAGAACCATAGGGGTCTCCATCCCACTTGGGTCACAAGCCACCTTCACGGCTACCAGCTCCCACAGGAATTGGCCTCTCTAAACTCGCAGCCTCCCTTCCCAGGACACCTCCCCTTGAGCAGCACATCCCTCTTGCTGGTGCCTCCCCGCTGCCCCTTGAACATGCCAATTTCATTCCATCCTCAGAGCATTTGCCTTCGCTGTTCCCTTTGCCTGGAATGCTCTTCCCTCCCCTCCTTGCAGTCTCTGCGCTATGTCAGCTAAGTGAGCATCTCTACCCAGCCTGAGACTTTCCTTTCCCCAACACCCTCCATCTCTTCTTTGTCTCCTTGGGGAGATCAAGCTATCTTGTTCATGTTCTACCCCCAACCCCCTACAGTGCCTGGCACATAAGAGGTGCACAGAGAAATGTGTTGAATGACAGAGTGATAGAATTAGTATTCCATTTAGCATTAGTGATAGGAGGATACGTATGAGTATATGTTGTATGTACATGCATTTGCACACACACTCACCAAACATATCTTGTCATATCTACATCTATAACTATCCATAGATCGCAAAGCAAGGCATTCTCATTTATCAAGGGGACAGCAACCAAACTTTCGTTTCTCACTCTGCACCCATGGAGAAAGCCTAGTGGCAAAGTATGCTGTGTTTGAAGATATGCAAGTGGAAGATCACACACTTACCAGGCTAGTCTGAGGCCAATTTCCTACCTGTGCGAGTGAGCCTTTTGGAAATCTTCAGATAAACCACGGGGAAGGAGAAAATAAAAAGCTGAGAAGGTTGGCGTGAGAAGCCTCTTCAAGATTCTCCAGGCCAGCGTCAACAAAAAGTCTCCCACTCCTATCCCTCTCCCTTGGCAGACATCACTCACAGATGATAGTACTTTAGTCCTTCTGGTCCTCTAGTATGTGGGCCACTGGGGAGTGGACTTCTGAGTATTTCTGCACATAGTGCTTCAGGCAGCCTCAGCCATAAAACTGAAATGATTTGCCACCCCAAGTCTGGTCCACCCCAATCAATGTCTGGGTTGAGATTCTGAGGCCTAGAGAGGGCCCCTTATTTACGGTAAGTTGCATAGTATGGTAGAGACACAGCCAAGGCCGCCAGAGGCAGACACCTGGTTTGTATTCCCGAGGTCAGGTATTCGGCTGGAAGGGACCTCAGAGATGATCTTGAATATGAAATGACATAGTCAGAAAGTCATTCTTTAAAAAAAGATCTTCCATTTCTTCTTATTGCTTCAAAAGATTTCAATCACTTACAGCCAAAGGTAACTCACTAGTAAAATATGCTCAGGAATCAGACCACTATGGGCTGCCAGCAAGACATTAAAGAGAACCAATTGACATCCAGAGACCAAGAAGAAATACTGGCCTTCTGGAAACCAAGAGACATTTCAGCAAAAATAAAAGAGGTGGAGAAACTTAAAGGCTAGAAAGCCAGGGCAGAGAAACACATTTTCCAACTAAAATTGGAGCCCCAATTTTACTCAGAACTCTACCCCTCAGACAAGGTAAGCCTATCCCAAGTTCAAGACTAAGTCCCGATCGTCCAAGTCAAACATGCAGTCCCATGCCCTCTGGCAATGATGAATATAAAACTTGCATGTGACACAGTTCTGATCTCATTCCTGCTGCAAGACTCTGGGAAAAGTTTGCCCCTCTTAAAATGAGAAACACAGAAAGGGTCAGTCTCTTTTTGTTTCTGTCAAAAAGTTGATGCTGCTGAGTGTGATGACCGGACTGTGGCAGCCATCTTGGCATCCTGAGGGAAGCTGACTGAAATGAGACTGATAGGCTTAGGACACAGAGTAGTGGGACAGAAAGAACCTGAATACTTGCTAACAGGAGAGTTAGGGAGTTAACCAGCCTTGGAGATACTCTGCTTTGGATCATTGATCTTCCACAGTGGTGATACCACTTTGAGTTGGGGCTTCTGCTGTCTGTTCTCCAGAAGAATCCTAACAATGAAACCACCTCCCATTTCCTCTTGGAAATTAAAACAGGCCTAGTCCAATCTCCAGGGCTTTTCCAACTCCCACGCATTACACTCTCACCTTCCCGGCTGTGCAAAGACAGAACAAGTCCTTTGATTTGAGGGCAGCTGGGGAAGGCCTCACCATTACTCAAACCTATTCCTGGTGCCTGAAATACCACTTTAGTGGGGCAGTGTTCTCTTTAGATATGGTCCTGGGATGGCATCCGTTCCCTAAGTGTAAAACACCCGAACTTAACTCTTTCTTCTTCCAAGAAACTTGGACAGTATGTTACCACAGGAGAAGCAAATACCAAGACCGAACAAATGCAGATCTAGTCTGCTGTCAGCTCTGTGGCCACCGGAGTGGTCTTCCTGCCACTCAGTCAGGGGGTGAGTAAGGTGGCGTCTGCATACACGCAAGGGCCCTTGGCAGCTTACACGCCCTGTGAGTAGAGGGTTGTGAGAGGCATTCTGAGACCACCATAGGCAGCCGGAAAAGATGGACTCCCGGGTGTGGCAAAGGGGAATATAGAATTCTAGCAGAAAATCAAACTGTGTGATGGACACATGACCTTTCTCACCCAGGCGCTTACTAAAGTCAGCCCGGCCCACTCGCACTTCACGTGGCTCCCCAGTTGTCACCCGGTTGTGGGAACGGGAAAGCATCATGTGGTGTCAGCCAAGGAAGCACAAGAGAAAGCTGGGCTCACCAGATCCAGGAGGCACAAGCACATGGGTATTAGCATTGTCTGGACATCGTGGGCCCTACAGGTTGAGGGCACGTGAGACCGTGTCACCTGGTTCTCAGGGACCAGGAGGAACCTCACAGGATCCTCTGAGTTACCCGTCATTGTTGAAGGGTACAAGCTGGACGGCCCCATCAGAGACGCAAAACACAAAGGCTGGGAGCACCCTGGTGGAGAGCAGCTAGGTCCGCCGCCTCTGAAGGAGCACAGTCCACATACACCCCAAGGATCCTTCACATCCGGGGTCCAAGGGGAGCAGCCAATGTGAACAACTAAATACAAATAAAATAAAATGCTTCCTCCTCCTCTCTCTCTTCCTGCCTGTCTCCCTAGTCGCCTTCATTCCTGCCTGCACCTTTCCGTGAAAAAGATAAAGAAGACACACAAGGACTAAAACAAGCAGGCAGTGGATATCTCTGCCGATCAATGCCGGGCCCAGGCTGCCGTGCCCTTGGTGCTCTGCCCTGCCTGGGTGCCGCAGAGCCCTGGCATCAGCAGTAACCTGGGTGGAACAATGCCTGGGCGGTACTGTTTTAAATACTTTGTAGCTACTGCTCTTTTAACGTAGCTCCCTAGGGGGTAGAGAATATTATCTCAACTTTACAGAAAGGGAGCCAAGAGTTTCATCCCTGGTGCCACACACAATGCTCTGGACAATCACACTCACCATCAGGGTGGAAGGGGTGGGGCAGAGAACTGCATGGCCTCCTGCGTTTAGGTTAAGGGGATGTGAACCTTACTTGCAATGCAAAATGCAGACCGTAGCTGGGCAGACTGTGCAATGCCCCCTCTCGGCCTGGCATGGCCCTTCTAATCATTATGCCATAATGTCTGACATTAGTATCATCATTTTCAATGCCAATTCACCTTTACAGAAAGACACCCCCACCCTGGCTGGATTAAATGCCCCATTCCAAATCCCATAGGCTTCTGAGATTCCTTCTATTTCAGCTCTTATCAAATGTTGTAAGCTCTTCCCTGGACATACCAGATTTATAACAGTCGTGGATTTTGTTTGCTTGTTTGTTTTTCCCACCAATGTTCTTAAAAAGAAAAAAAATCACGCAAAATTCCAAATATATGCTTTTCCCTTAAAAATCATAAGGCACAGCAGTACTGGGCAACTATTCCTGTATGGGACACTCGACTGGGTGGGGGGGGGAACTCCTCAAACCCTGTAGAGAAGGCACATATATGCTTTTCACACAGACCCCACTACTCCCTATTGTCTCCCACCCAGTCAGCTTCATTTATTTATGTTGCTTGTCTGGTCCCTGTAAGAAGCAGCAGCTGCAATCCTCCGGACGGTGGGTTTCTTTGGGGGCATATCTCACACTTGGCAGCCTCTGCGTGCTCAACTATGTTTGTGGAGCATGCAAAGAAATCCGCTGAAACCTTCAGGATTAAATTGCATTTCAGCACCAGCTTACAATACACCCACACCCTTCCCAACCCTCACCCCAAAGAATCTATATTTAATTGTCTTTGTGAAACCAGAGCCTCCAAGCAATTTCACACTGGAGATCCTTTCTGAACGTCAGAAATGCAGCAGCTTGGCCGGCCATGTGCTCCAAACTATTAATAGCCGGGCTGCCTCTGGTCGTGTTTCCTGGGCAGCCTCATTGTTCTTCGTGGCAGAGAAGCAAAAATGACCTTCTGAGTCAGCCCTCCCCCTCCCTGGCGCCCCTCCTCACCACTCTTCCTCTGCCCAGAGCACCCTCTCTCCATTCTGCCCGACACTGACTTAAGCATTTTTGTCAGCACGAATCAGAGTGGTGGGGGTGGGAAATTAGAGCCCCGGCCCATGTAAAAGCATTTTAGCAGGGTCTCCAGGGAGAATCCCAGGCAGCCTGCAGCACCCGAGGTCACCCTCACCTTGGCCTGGAGGTGGGCTGTTTACCAAAGTGAAATGAAAAGATCAGTCAGATGTCAGGGCAATGCTTATGGCGGGGGGCCTGAGTGGGGGCCTGGGCAGAGAGCCAGGTGCAGGACTGGCCGGGCCGGGCTGTCCCTTCCTTCCCAGCACTGCAGCACAAAGGCCCCATGACTTAGCCACTCTGATAATAGGCCAATAGGCAAATGGCAGCTCTCTGAATGTTCTCTGTGGTCTGTTTGTGGGACAACCTCTCTCGCTTACCCACAGGCTCCCCCTTCTGGGCCACCCTGTCCCGCTCTCTGGCAAAAAAAAAAAAAAAAAAAACCCTTGTCCCTTGGGCCTCCAGGTCTGGGAAGACAATTATCACCTGGCTGTGATGGGAAAAGAGGATGGATGGGGTTGGGTTATGCAACAAAAAGGGACAGGGAACAGCGGCTCTCCTGTTCACCATCGCGTGATGGATAGCGCAGCAGCGCGATCTCTCCACGATCTCACCACGCTGGGCCTCATTGGAAAGTCGCTACCTGAACCAGGAGCCCAGCATCATCAGGGCCAAGATGGAAGAGGCCTCTGAGGGCTGTTTCCCAGGAGGGCAGCTCCCTTTCACACCCCTTCTATTGCTTGGCCAGCGTGGGGCTTAATATCAGAGGCGAGGTTGCACCCCACCCGGAGTCACACTCCTCCTTGGATAGAGGGGCCCCCCATCATCCACAGGCAGCCCCCTTCCCCTCCCAGCCCCAGAGCACTTCTCCTAGAGACTGTTCCTTGGTCATCAGATTTTTTTTTTTTTTTTTTCAAGGAAAGGGGCAGGCAGGAATGAAAGTGAGTAGGCAGACAGTCAGGGAGAGGAGGAAGAAGCATCCTGTTTATTTGCACTTCAGTTGTACATCTTGGTTGTTCCTCCAGCCTCCAGGATTCGAACCTGGTCCTTAAGATGGCTATGGACTACCTTTGGCCAGAGGCAGTTAACCAGGGCACTCCAGGTCTTCCAGATTTTCCTGCAAACTTTTTGACTCCTCCATCAGTCAACCAGCTTCCATCCTTCCCTGGACATTTCCATCGAGGCCTCACATTAGTCAAGAGAAATCACTGCCCTGGGCGCTGCTTCTCTCAAAAGCTGGGCTGCTCTCAAATCTGCTGACATCATTTTAGGGTAAAAGAGCCAGAGAACCATGATCTCTCATACATTTCTAGAATGATGTTTGAATGATCACCAACTCACAAAGGTCCCTTTGCTGTTTAAGAAAGGCAGGGTTGAAAATGTGGTTTTGTTTTTCCTGCCACAGGGGATGGGATGAAAAGCCAAGCCACTGCCCCCCAGTTGGTTCCCCAGTTCTTTCCCAGCCTAAGAGCAGAACTTTGAGATCCATCAGCCACCCCTGGTCACTGTTGTTTCTGCAGATCACTGACATGAAGATAGCTTGGTGATGGCTATAAGGGTTTGCAGAGTTGGGTGCAGGGTCCTGCAGAGGGTCAATATGCAAGGAACACTTACCAGCGGGGGTGACTCAGGAGCTGTTTTTAAGAGAGGAAATGAGGGAGTGGGGGAAAGCAGGGAGGGAAGGAGAGAAGAAGGAAGGAAGGAAGGAAGGAAGGAGGGGAGGGAGGGAGAGAGGGAG
>RJWH01003731.1:0-96632 GCA_004363575.1 Solenodon paradoxus | reverse complement strand
GTTATTCGTATGTCCCATGTATGAATTGTCAATGAGCAGCCCTTGACTTGCTAGCAGGTTGCTTTTCAGAGCCCAACGTATGTCCCCTGTGCATTTGCAACTGTGGCATTTTACATGCAATGCAGTCCTCCACATCAGGAGAGGCTAACACACTTCCATCATGTCATATGGCTCAAGCACTGTCTAAGAAGCCTGTGTGTTCAAGATCTGATTCAGGAGTAACCTGAGTAGTGGTTGGGTCAGCCACCTCCGAAGGAGCGCAGTCCACATGCATCCCTGGGACCCTGGATTCATCTCTCTGGTCCAGGAGGGAACAACCAAGATGAACAACTAAATAAAAAGATAATAATACATAATAAAGATGCTGCTTCCTCCTCTCTCTTCCTACCTGCCTACTTGCCTTCATTCCTGCCTGCCAAAGATCTGATTCAGTGCACCCCAGAGAGACAACATATCATGACCATGTCACAGACAGACAAACCCAGGCCCTGACAAACGTGCTCAAAGTCACCTAAGAATCGGGGGAGAGCTACAATCAACAAAACAGTAAAACATCTTCCCAAAGGACGTTTTCTGATTTTCCTGGCATGGGTGGTATGTTTTCCACAAAAATGTGAGACGTTGGCCGCTACATTGTATCACCAGCCATCAAGTGGGCATGTCTTTGCTCTGCTGTACGGGGTCATGGATAAGCACTCCGGGACGCTCTGAGATATGCAGGCATTGCACAGAACGTGTTTAATCTACCCTGTTTCGTGCTGATTTCTACAGACATCTGGACCTCAGACTCTTGGTCTGCAGCGCACATCTGAAAGCCAGATTTGATGTGGTCTGGCTTCACAGTCTCACAACTCACACTGTCACGGGCGCTGCTCGCTGCCTTTTCGTGTGCCCAGGTGTTTTCTTTCCATTGTATGCTGCGCTCCAAACCATTAGCTTTAGGAAAGGTACAGGCAGGAATGAAGGCGAGTCACACTGGTTATTTCACCCCCGGACCCAGGACTCGAACCCAGGAATATGTGGCCTGCGCTCCTTCAGAGGTGATTGACTTAACCGCTACGCCACCAGGGCATGCCTGCACCACTTTCTTATTGTGGGGCCTGATTAACGAGCACTCAGAACCTCCATCCTGCTCTCCACTGGGTTAGGCTCTAGCCCTTGTGCAGAATAATCACAAACCCTGGAAACGCTTTCTCAGGGAAGGATGCCCGATTCCCGTCTCAGCTGGTACAGTGGTTTCATTCTGCCACCAGGAGCCCTGCAGTAGCTTCCTGATGGGCAACACTGCTTCCTGCCCCTCCCATCCAGAGAGCAGACTGAGCCTCTTTAAACAGAAAGCAGATCATCTGTTTCTCCCCAAACAACCATAAAATAGCCTGCATCCCTCTGAAGAAGTTCTGTTCCACTGTGGTGTCTCCCCCTTAGATTTCATTTCAGGCCATCTCCTCCTCTCACTAGCTCTGGCAACACCTTCTTTCTCACTGCTTCAAAGAGTGAGGTGCTCAGAGGCTTTCCCCTTGCTGTTCCCGCTGCTTTGAATGCTGTTCCCTCAAATCTCTTGACACGCCTGGCTACCCCTCATCAGGTCTCCCCTTGAATGTCATCTCCACACACCTGGTCTCACTCTGATTAGAGCACTTCACCACTGGCCCCGATTTTCAAGTGATGGAGCCGTGTGCTTTCCTTCCCCCGGGAGAAGACTGTTTCCAAGAGCACCACAGTGCTGCCGGGGGCCACAGACACCACCCACCCATTCCGGGTGCATCTCCAGGCGGCGCCCAGTTCAGAATCCTGACCACAGCACCAGCTTGCTGCTCAGAACAAACGTTGGCATTTGGTTCTTAGCAGCTTTAGAAATCAGATCTGAGTCCCAAACCCCATGACTCAGCCAACTGCAAGAGAGATGGCTGGTTGAGGGGACAGCGGGTGACTGGGATCGTCAGAAATAGCAGCACCCCAAGGAACAGGGCACAGGTGGGAGGCTGAGGACGGAGCCCTGGGGCTGATCTGCTCACAGGAAGCAGATCCTCTCCTGGTCGATGTCACCAACGAGGCCATCTCTCCTAACTACAGAATTACCATGCAGACAGGGCTCAGGGGATGAAATTAGATTTTCCTTTTCAGAACAAAGACAAACACATACGTCTCTAGCCCATCCTGGGAGAGCTGCCCTGGGAGGGCCTGTTTCCGGGCCAGGCATTCAAAGCCCCTGGGCTGGCCTGCCTGCTTCAGGAATTCCTGGCAAAGTGCAACGGAGTTCTCCAGCTTTGAAATCTAATTGCCTGCCCATGGCTGTGAATCCCATTTCCAAAGGCCAACAAAAAAAAAAAAAAAAATTATTTTTTTTATTTTTTAACATGCAGGTGGGGGGGTGGGGGGGGTTATTCTCACAGATACAGCCAAGAAGCAACCATTACTTTTGACATTATATCTTTCAGAGAGGGTGATTTAAAACAAAAAACAAAACAAAAAATAGCCATGAAGCTCCTAGTTAAAAGAGAAAAGATCCATAGATGTAAGCTTCTGTTAGTAATGAGAAAATGGAAATCACAAGCAAACGCAGAAAACTCATTCCCCTAGAATTTTAATGATCTCGAGAATAATCGGGCTGCTCTCGCAAATCGAAGTGGATGGTGTCAGCCCCCGATGCTCATAGGAGGGTCAGATGGCTTCATGTGTTTTTAATTGGGCTCATTCCTAAAGCGTGTGCTTGTCATGATGCCTTAATCCCCTCCCTGTCCCTCTGCAAAAAAAAAAAGAAAAAAGCTTTCTCAAAGAAATGCAGCTTCTCAAAAGAGAAAAGAGCTTCCCTTTCTTGCAAACAGATTTCTTATCATATGACTGCTCTGTGGTGGGTGAACTTGCGTTTCTCTTACCCAAGAGCAATTTCCTGAAGAATAAAAAAAGGAGAAAAAAAAAAAGAAATCAAACTGCTAGCTGTTCCTTGTTTTCCCTCTACACGTCTTCTGCCTCCGCTCCCCCAAGATAATGGGAAAGAAACGGCTTTATTTCGGGAGGAGGAAAATCAATGTTTCCGAGGACCATGAAATGTTTTCTTGCATATGTTTTATTGGGTGGGACTCACGAGGAGAAACACTGTCGTGGACAATTTGAAGGGATCTCCAGGCAAAATGATGACTTCTGGTAAAAAAAAAAAAAATCTCCTAAGAGGTTAAAGGTCAATGATGCTTAACCAATCAGTAAACTCAGCTTTCCAGTTGTCTTACACTCGCCGCCTTCCTGGAGGAGGCGTACAGCCGGGAATGAGGGCTTAAAAGTAATAAAATAATAATGAGCTTGGGGATTTGTTAAAAGAAAAAAAAAAAAAAAACGAGGGGGAGTGTGATTTCTCAAGTGTCTTCAGAGATGTGAAAGGTGACAGCGGCCATCAGATAAATATAGAAGCAGCAGCTCTTTGAAAGGCGTCGTTGACCAGGCCACGTGGTCTCGCGGGACCTCAGATCTGTCTTGGCCATCTCGCTTCCCTCCCAGGTGGTGGCAACCAGATTCAACCCATCTAGAGAGGAGAGCGAGGCGGCCCCAGGTCCAGTCTGAGAGTCAGAACTGCCAGCGAGATCGCGGGGTGGGGGGGTTGGCAGAAACGGGGGGATGAGAAAGGGAGAGAAGAGGCTCACATTCTACATTCGTTCATCAATTTGACAGATGCCCGTTGTGGACCCACTATGTGCCAGCTCATAGTAGGTGCCAGGGAGACAATGGCAAGCAAAGCAAGACGTCTTTCTGGCCCTTTTGAAGCTGACAGGGAAAATGGCTGTGACCACATCAAGGCACAGAGCAGTGCAGGGCTGCTGCAGGCCACCAGCAGTCCCTGGGTGCAGGCTCCCGGCTGCAAGAATGGCCAGGAAGCAGGGCCTGTGGGCACCGAGGCAGAGTCCCTGGGGCACGCTAAGAACTTTGCTCAGTGTGTCATAAGTGGCATCTTAGTCTGTCTTTGAACCATGTTCTCCAGGCAGCGCCTGTTAAAATCCCAATGTGAACCAGAACCCCTCGGTTCAGAATGGGGATGTTGTTCACCCAGGTCACAGAGATCAGTTCCTGGGAGAGCCCAGACTCAAAAAGCCACAGGGACCTGTCTCCAGAGCCTCTGACCTTTGACACCACCAAAGACACCACCCTCCCAGGGTGGACAGACTGGCAAGGCAGCCTCCCTCCCCGTCCCCGTGCTTGCCTCCGCCGTGCCCACTCTCACAGGCGCACCCACACACGCTCAGACACACGAGACACAACTCCCATGCACTCAGACGTGTTCACACATGTCCCATAAAGTCACCTACTCAACCTCACATGCATACTGCATCAAACATGCTCCCGTACACACTCATACACAGGTAACTCACACATTCTCATATACCACTTTCACACACACTCTCCTCCCCTCCACATACACACTCTCCCCCTCCTCCCTACACACACACACGCACACACACGCACACGCACCTTCCCTCCTCTGGCCTCTGTCTACACACACACTCTCCCCTCCCCCCTCTCCTTACACACACACACACACACAACTGTGCTCCCATTCCCAGAAGCCCAGGTGACCCCCCTGCTGTCAGTCTCAGTATCTGTTGAGGTGTTTCTCTGGGTCCAGTGTGATTCTGGCCAGGAGCATAGCGAGCTGCGGGGCCTCCAGCAGATGCACATCTGCGGGCCACAGAGGCCGGGGCGTGTGACAGGACTCTAGCCTGAACAGGCATTGGGTCCCTAGCAGAAAGCAGCAGCTTCCAGGCAGAGAAAGCTGCCCGTGGGGGTGCAGGAGGCAGAGCACACTGGGTGAACAGGATGAAGTCCTTGGCTGGCTCATATGTCCCCTTGCTGTCTGCAGCCCCCTCCCTCAGGCTGGTTCTCCAGGGCTGCCCAGCTCAGCAGAGACCCTGCCAGGCATCCAAGTGCACCAGCCACAATCCGGGCTCCTGCCCCCTCACCCGTCTCAACTGTCTCCAAATCCTCCAGACATAGCCCGAATCCACCCACGTTCTCTGCGGCTGCCGCCTCCTTCCAGAGCCACCGTCCCCTCCCAGGCTCCCATCCCAACAGCTCCCTGCACCCACCAGGGCCACCCCCACCCACCACCCAGCCTGGCCTCCACTTCTGCGCCTCAGACTCAGGCCTCAAACGCACTGAGCAGGGTGCCACTCTCAGCCATTCCCCAGCATGGGGCCCCCAGCCTCGGTCCCCTTCTGTGCCTCCCCACACACTGTGGTCATTGTCCCCAGTTCAGCCAAGGTCACGCTCCCACATGAGTATGTGATGACTGGTCCGAGACTTGCCCGGGGCGGAGACCGCCTGTACCTTCCCCGGGGCCCCGGGGCCCCAGGGCCCAGGCCTGCAGCAGACCTGTGTCAGGTGGGTCAAGATGGGAAAGCACCAGGAAATGTGGCAGAGACAGGGTCTGAAAGGGAGTAGAGGAAGGGACAGCTTCCCAGAGTGTCTTCAGCCACCGCGGTGACCAGTGATGAGGAGCAGGGGGTGCCAGGGAGGGTGGGGCGGGGATGGTGGCTGGCTTCTTCCTGGAACAGGGTCGACTGGCTCTCGGCTTCCTGGAGGGTCCTTCTCCGCCAGCAGGGCTGAGCTGACCCAGAGAAGGTAATGACACCAAAAGCCTGTCATGACACTGACCTGCCTGCCTGAGAAGCAGAGATGGATGCTCTTGCTCAGGATGACTCCAGGCCAGCCACAGTCTTTCTCGAGTCTCCTTCTACGCCTCACAACATGACCCAACCAAAAGCAAGAACATTTTACCTCTTGTTCACTCACACAGCAAGTGTTGATGATGGACCCAGGCTCGGTGTCTGGCCTGGGGATGCCACAGTGGGCAGTGAGTTGTTTGCCGCTGTGGGACAGGAGAGTGACTGCAGGGGATCATAGGCAGTACAGGAGAACCCAGCCACCGGGAATGTTTGGCTTAATTTTTTTTTTTTTTTTTTTTTGTTAAGTTTTCCAACACGTAAAAATCTGGCACTTTCGCATCAAAATCTAGCTTTCTAGCTACTCCTGGAAAAAACTAGAAGATTCCATTTCCCGTGGCATCCACTGGCTGGAGTGTGTTCTGCTGCCCCCTTTAGGTAGGGAGGAGCTCTGCACTGTCAATCACTCTGGACTAATACTCATTTCTGTTTGCTCCCTGTCCTGGGTGGATCCCTAGAGGGAAAGAATGTCACCAGATAATACTCCAATTCAGTGATCACAATTCTGTGACGTGGGGACCTGGAGGGAAAGCACAAAGTTCTGGAAATTTTGAATCAGGAGAGTTCCTCCCACCCCTGCCATCTGGGGTGAAACCCCCATAACAGAAGGCAATACATCAGAGCCTCCAGTCAGCTCTGATTCACCTGGGTCACCTCAGTCCTGTCCACAAAGATGGAGGAACTTCAGACCAACCCCAGCAGCTGGGGTCTCCAATTCAGCTGACAAGGAGCACAGCCCAAGTTCTGATAGAGGTCCCAGCTTCCTCAAGACAGGCAAAGCTGTAAATCCACCCACTGAATACACAGCGTCTTCAGCAACACCAAGCCTGCTGCCTGGATGCACCCCCAATCCAGAACCCTCCAGAACTCTCTATGGCCTCAGTTTGATGCTTAAGGCCCGCTCCAGCTTGTCTCCTGCTGCCCTCCTTACCCCACCCCGCAGACCCCTGTCCCAGCCAAACCACCCTCGGGCACGTTACCCAGGGACCCCACAAGAGCCTTTTTCCTGCCTCAGGTCCTCCCTTCTTCCCACCTTCGCCTGTCCCTTCCTGGCCTCCCCATCAAGAGCCCAACCCAGCTCCTCCAGGAGGCCTCGCCTGTGGCCCCATGTGTGATCTCGGCCTCCTGAGTCCTTATGTGTAAGTGGGGTCATTTTCCATGACCAAAATCCTCCTGGGAGACTGGGTTTGCAAAGTGATACATTCCGGGGCCAGAGTGGTGCCCAGCACATGTGTTCCCTGCTATAAAGATGGCTGGAAGCTGCCTCTTCCCATCTCTCACCCCTGCTTCTCCCAGTCTCTCACCCCTTAAATGTTCTCACCATCACAACACAAAAACACAATGGCGATTATGTGAGGGGAGGCATGTGCTAACTGACCCAACAGGCAGCCTTTTGGAATATAGACTGGAATCAAATCATCAGATCATACACTTTAAACTCACCCAATACTATAGACCAGGTATATCTGAGTTAAGCCGGAGGGGAATAAAAAGAATTTCCATCCTCAAAGCCCATGACAGTGGTTTCTGAGGGCATCCAGGACTAAATTTGTCTTGACTTTTCAGCAATATTAACAACTGCCCATCGGTGCCCTATTCTTTTGTAGCTCCAGCTTCCTCTGATCTGCAGGCCCGCCTGGAGGTCACACCCATTTCTTCCCAGGCTGCTTTCTGGTGTCACACAGGTAAGAGAATCAGACAGGTAGCATAAGGTCCTAACGGTCCAGGCACTAGTCACTAGTCACCCCTGGCAGTCTGGGGAGAGCTTCCATTTCCTTGGGGATCCCTGACTCCATAGCTCCTAGCTACGATTTGCCTCCCCAAAGAGTAAAACAAAAAAGAAACGCCTTGCAAGGAAGCAGAAGTCATCCAATGACTTCAGAAGGCATCTCTCTCTGGAGACTGCAGAGCTAGCCCTTTAAGGCCTGTGGGCTGTCTCCAGGGGTGGGGTGGGTGGGGGCTGGGAAGAGGAAGGAACTAGGCAGCTGCCTGGGAGATTCCGACTGGAAGGGAGGGTGTGAGGGGGAGGGAGGGGGGAAGGGGGAGGAGAAAATGAGAATGGGGGAGAGAGAGGAAAGAGGGAGGGAGGGAGGGTCAGCATTACCATGGCAACCCAGAACACATTCACATGTATTTGTTTAACTTAAAGATGAATATTCAGGAAACCAAAGGACACCTTTCTCTTCTGACCCCTCTGTCTCTCTCTCTCTTTGGAATTCCGAAGGTTTTGCTTGGGCAACAGATGTAAGGGTTCAGAGAAAAACATAGATTTTCATTCTTAGTTTTCCAGGGTCATTCATTCCATCATGATGCTGTAACTATAGGCGGAAAGTGTGAGGTGAAGCCAGGGGTTCTGCCTTAAAAATTATGCTCCCCCAAGGCTGGTTCTGATGAAATCTGAGTGGGCCGAGACCTGGTGGAAGGGACCCCCCTCCTCAGAGATGGAGAAACTGAGGCTAGGAGAGATAGGACCCATCCAAAGTCACCTGCTTCACACATCAAACTGGAAGGAACTCCAGGGCATTTTGCCGAGTGAAATAAATCTGAAAGAGAAAGACAAATGTTAGGTGAATTCACCTGTCTCTGGGATAGGGAGACAGTGCAAATGAACTAATAGAATGAAATGAGTACAAGCCTTTGAACCCTGACAGCAGAACTTCGGGTAGCAGAAAGAAGGGGGAGAGTGGTGGGGTCTTGTGGATGAGGGTGTTTACCTATTGTTTGATTATTCTTGCGCTTTGCTTTCTTGGTATTTTTTTCTTTTCACTTTTTGTTTTCGTTGACTAAAAAGAAACTCAAAGTGGTATTTCAAAACAGACATTCTTTCTCTTTGGAGAAGGACTTTTTTTTAAAGGTTTGCAGAGCAAATCAACTCAAAGCTTAAAAACAAGCCTCTGAAAATCTCACTTACTAGCCAATTAAATGATTGTAAAGCTAAACTTAACACATCAATAATTGCTAAATAAAGCAACAATGCAAAAAAGTAACAAACCCCCCCCCAAAAAAAAAAAAAATAAAAAATAAAACAAAAAACAAAGTCTCCTGGCTTAGCAAGAGTAGCCTCAGTGATCATGTAGACAAGGAATATTCACTGAGCGCCTACTGTGCTACTATGTAGCAGGCACTGCTCTAGTTGCCTGGAATCAAGGATGGATGGAGTGGTGTCATAGCGAGCTTATGAAACAACCTGTGTCAACCCTGTGCATACACCTGTGCTTTACCTCTCAGTCCTTTGCAAAACCACAGGGCCACGTTCCCATAGCCAAGGTAGGGAAACTGAGGCTCAAAGACGCTCAAAGCACTTGCCAAGTTCATGCACCAGCCAAGCTGAACTTGGGGACCACGAGATGCCTTCATGTCTCTGCCACATCACAGTCCACCCATTCAAATGGAGTAACTTTGAACTTGAACCAAGAGTCAGTCCTTTAAACTCTGGGGAACTGGGTCTCTAGGGCTCTCACGGGGGTCCTATGTTTCCAGGAGACCCCCATGACAGCAGGTCTCTGCAGTAGGAGGCCACTTGAGTGCTGAAACTGGTGGGAGGGAGCGCTTGCTATAAATCAGGAAGATCTAAGTTCAAGGGCCAGTCATTGATCCCTCTGAGCCTCCACTTGCCCATCTATACAATGGGGACATGAAAATGGCTATGAGCTATGGGGACTGTTACTTGACTGGGAGTAAGTGTCTATTAGACAGAAATGGGATGGCTTGACATGTGAAAGGGCAGAGAGTCCAGGATGGGGCTTATTCCTTCCAGCCTGACCCTCAGTGTGTCCCAAAACCTGTCTTCTCCTTTAAAAGTAGGACTCACACACTGCCTTGCTGAATTCCCACTGGCCAAGGGCTAGGACTTCTGAACCAATGACGGTCACCCTTAGCCCTGCCCAGAGAGTGTGCACCACTGTGGCCTTTGCAGGCTCCTCCACCAAGTAGTGATGGTGACACCTAACTTCTGGTACCACCTTACAGTTTACATGTCATGGTCATATGGTCCTTTCTCCCAGGGCCTGCGTCTTATTGTCAAATGACCCCCGGAGGGGGACACAGAATCATCTAAGCCAGCCATCATCAAGCCAGGTGCTTGTCTCAATTACCTGGGGGCTTTTTTAGACACTAAGATGGAAATGGTTTCTTGCACGTGCTCATGGGGACTTTCCATGGTGCAAAAGGACTTTTGGTGAAGAGTCCCCAGTGTCTCCTTTCCAGAAGCAGCACCTCCTGCGTTCCTTCCAGAAGGCAGGTAAAACAGTGTGTCCACTTGGAGATGCCCAGTCCAGACGCCAGATTCCTCCCCGTTCTTCTCATTCTCAGAGTATTTTGGAAGTGTATATTCACATATCAGGACACGAAGGTACAACTCTTTTTAACGGCTACTTAATATTCCACTGTGGGGACCTGGTACCTTACTGATGGACATTCCAATTATATGCTCAAACAATGCAGTAATACGTTTCTTAGCACACATATATTTTTCTCTAATTTTTTTTTAAAGGAAAGGTACAGGCGCAGCAGTTAAGTCAATCATCTCTGAAGGAGCGCAGGCCACATTCTCCTGGGTTCAAGTCCCAGGCCAAGAGGAAACAACCAGTGTGAACAACTAAATAAAAATAAAAATAAAGTGCTTCTTCCTCCTCTCTCGTCCTGCCTGCCTACTCTCCTTCATTCCTGCCTGCCTTAAAAAAAAAATTAAAAAGGAAAGGTAGAGATGAAGCAGGACTGAAGGCAAGGGGAGGCAGGTAGGACGAGAGAGGAAGAAGAGGAAGAACCACTTTATTTGTCTTTAGTTGTTCATCTTGGTTGTTCCCCTGGCCCCTGGGACACAAGTCCGTGCTAAAGGATATGAGGAAGGATTAAAATGATGAATTCATCTGCCCAGATAAGGAAGTTGTGGTATATACATAATGGACTATGACTTAGCTATGCACACCTGCTGGGAAGTAAGATGAAATCCTGCCATTTGCAAGCCCACGGATGGACCTAGGAACACATAAGCTAAGTGAATCAAGTCAGAAGGAGAGAGACCAAGACCAGATGACTTCACTCACATGTGGACTAGAAAGAAACAAAACAAACGAACGAAGAAATCACAGCCGAAGCGGCTCTTGGACTGGAAGCCTGGATTCTGGGGTGGGTGCGGAGTAGCCCACGCATGTCTCAAAGTGTGACGCTGCCTCCTGAAACTTACACAGTATTGTAAACCAACCAGACATCGATTTTAAAAATAACCGAAGTGACAGATTCCTGGGCCTTCTCACTGATAATTTGATTCTAATGACCTGAGCTGACAGGAATCTGAATCCAGCAGACAGCCCACCTCATTGGAAAGACACCCATGCTAGGCATCTTCTGATCCACGTTCTAAGAAGGAAGGTGCTGTCCTGGGAAGCTGTGACCTGGACCAGCCCCCTAACGCCCAGGTCCACTGAAGCACCACAGAGGGGACCCTTGCACTGTTTCCAATACCAGTGACCAAGCACGGGTCCCCGGAGACCCCCGCCACCCCCGCCCCACAATGGTTCCAACCTCCTGTGAGTTGATTCTTTGTAATCTCCAGCAGGGCACACAAGAAGCCAGTCCCAGGGGCTGCCTCTGGGGAGAGGACTGGGCATCTGGGGATCAGAGAGAGAAAAAGAGAGGCTCCATGATTAACACAGGAATGATGATCATTAACACAAATGTAAGGGGAGCACATACATGATTGCCGCATGCCTGGGTGGGGAAGCTCACTGGCCTTCTGCTTTTGAACAGGGCCCCACCCCACCCCTGTCTGAGTCACAGCAGCCAGGTCTCAACATCGGTGGATCGCAGCAAATGGTGAATGAGTTCATGGGTGGGCAAGATTTAATGGAGCTGTAAAAGCTGCATGAGACAGAGAGGAGCAGGGAGGGTTTCACTGCCCTACACAAGAGCAGGAAAGGCGCACCCGGCTGTGTCACTCGCCTCCGAAGGAATGCAAGCCACATACTCCTGGGTTTGAGTCCCAGGTCCTGGGGGAGCAACCAGTGTGAACAACCAAATAAAAATAAAATAAAATGCTTCTTCCTCTTCGCTCTTCCTGCTTGCTTGCTCACCTTCATTCCTGCCTGTACCTTTCCTTTAAAAAAACAAAAACAAAAAAAGCGGAGAGGAGAACACAGAGGAGCAAAGGCCAAGAGCCTGAGGTTGACCAGAAGGCCAGGTTGGGACAGGGGTGCTCCCTGGCCTTTTTCTGGGAGTCTGTGGCCACCATAGGCCTGGCTGGGCCTCCTCAGAGAAGTCTCTACCTTCGGGGCCTGGACTCAGTGGTTGAGGTCATTAGTGGGATGTTTTCTGGCTGTGATAGCAACTCAGGGCCATCTGGGTGCAGAGAGTGTGTCATCCCTGAGGACAGCATCCGGGGCCTCAAGCCTGGCCCAGGTGTGATAGGACTCACGCCGGTCTGGCTGGGAAAAGAGAAGCCGCCTGCCTCCTCCAGGGCGTCTCCTGGGCCGGCCTCCCATGGGATGCAGCAGAAATTCACAAGAAGACAGAAAATCAAAAACAGTTGAGAGGTGGAAGACAGAGCAGGAATCCCCCCTGAGTTATCTTAAATATGGCAGTGGAGGGGGTTTTCAAACACTTGAAAAAAAAAAGGCTTTCTTTTTTTCTGTTGAGACAAACTGAATAGGTATGTTTCCCTTTCTGTCTTTCTTTCTTTTTTGAAGAGGAATGAAGTTGAGCAGGCAGGAAGAAAGAGAGAGAAGGGAGAAGCATTTTTAATGTATGTAGTTGTGCATTTTGGTTGTCCCCCGCTGGCCCCGGGTTGTGAACTCGGGTCCTTGAGTCTTACATGGACTGTGCCAAAGCTTCAGCCTTAACCCCCGTGAGCCACCAGGGCGCACCACATGTCCCTTTCTAATGCCTACAGTCTTGGGGAAAGAAAATCAAAGTGGGCATTCTGTGGGTCAGACCGGTAAATGCCTTCTCTGCCCCCTCTTCCTCCTGACTCACACAAATTCGAACTTAGTGCTTTTGAGATACTGAAGGACCTGGCACTCTCGGGCCCACCTACACTTCTGCTGCAACAGACTCGCCCTCCCAGCGACTGTCTGTGCGCCACGGACTCCAGCCCCCCATGCACAGCAGCCTACACCCCTCACACTCTGCTAGAGTCGTTACTGTTTTCTCTCCTCAGATCTAGCTTCCAGGCCAAAGCCCTGAAAAATCCAGCGCCTAGCTCTGAAACCCATCTCTGTGATTTTGCCAAAAGGTTTGCCTTCCTATCACAGTCACCCTTCTTCATTCATGGGTTCAGCATCTTGGATTTAATCAGCCATGGAGTGAAAATCTGCATCGTGTAGTTAGGCCTTTAATGGTTGAATCTGTCCTGAACATCCATAAGCTTCTTTTTTTCCTTATCATTTTTTCCTATACAATACAGTATAATAATGATTTACAAAGCATTTTTCATCGCATTGGGTATTATAAGCAGTCTAGAGATGATTTAAAGTAGACAGAAGTTATGTGCAATTTAATATGTCCATACTACATCATTTTATATAAGGGACTGGCGCATTGGTGGATCTGGGTATCTTTGGGGGTCCTAGAACCAAGCCCCCAAGGATACCGAAGGGTGACTGTGCTAATTTCCATTGTCAACAGCTGTCAAAATCAGTTTTCCTGAGACCATCCTGGCTCTAAGTCTGATGTTCTCATGTTCAAAGATTGTGTGATGTACGGAAAGTTACTTCACATCGCTGAGCCTCTGTTTCCACAGACCTGATGATGACTGTGAACCATGCTTCCTGATTTTGGAGGCGGAACACATGGTGCCATTTAGGATGCTAGGGTGGCTGGAAGATGCAAAATCTCCCCATTCACATGACAGGCAGTTGGTTCTGACCACGATCTGGGAAACGTGGTTCTCTTCCCCACGCCTCTCCGTGTGACTGCTTGCGCTTCCTCACAGCATGGCAGTGAGCGGCACTCCAAGAGAGCAAGACAGAAGTCATCGAGTCCTTAAGGTCCACAAGTTACCCAGGATTACCTCCATCTCCTATTGATCATCCTAGATGTGAGGGTCAGCACCCAAATTGGAAGGACGGCAAATGGAGTCTACAAGTGATGTGAACATAGCAAGCCTCCTCCCCCCCAAAAAAAAAAAAAACCACAGGACTAGGGTCTGTTTTGGCAGTCATTTTGGGAACACAATTTCCTACAAATGGACTTCCATAGTGCCTATCCACAGATGACCTCTAGCAATGTGCTTTTCATTCATTCATCCCACATTTAGCAAGCACTCACTGCATGCCAGGCCTGAACCAAGGCACTGGGAAAATGGAGTGGGTTTCAACCATCGGGGACCTCACAGTCCCTAGGCGGAAGCTGGCAGGTAAAACAGTCATTCCATCATGATGTGATAACTGCTATGCCAGAGGAATGCACGGGGTTGGTGAGTGGACCCAAGCTGAGTCAATGAGAATCAGCCTGGGAGATGAGCTGGCTCTATTGAGAAAGAAAAGTTCTTATCCACAGGAATGCTGGACTGGCAGCAGGATGCCTGGCCCTGAGATAGACAGGCCTGCCATCACACGGGATCTGCTAGTGGTCATCTTGTCACCCAGCGGGAGGGCTTGCCCACAGAAAACCAAGTTTTTGTTTTTGCTCAAGTTTAAGTTCAGGTTTCCATCACTGCTTTTCCAAGGGAATCCCTACAAATATTTCATTCTCATGGGGCTCATAGTCTGATGGAAAAGACCCAAGTTGCAGCAAGTAATGATGCTCCAAGTTGTGAGGGGTCAAGTAGAGGTGTGTGTGTGAGGCCATGATGAGGGGACAAATGGGGTTAATGTTCTAAGCTCAGGTGAAGAAGTTATGGAATGTTTATTGGAAAAGATATTCACTGACAAATCTCCTCAGGGCTGGACATACTAATGGATATTTTGTATGTATTAGTATGAAGACAAAACTAGGAGATGAGTCACCACTACATATATATATATATATATATACCCATACATATATTATATATGCAATATATGTGTAACATATACACATATATTATATATGTAATATATGCCTCCTCTGATGACTTAATTTTAAGGTGGTATAACTTGTTTACTACTAAGTTTCAATACTGAAAATGAGCTATTTTTGACCTGGAGAAAGTGATATAACTTTATAGAGATATAACTTTAGTGCCTCTCAAAGCTTTGCCGAATAAAAATCAGCACAATATTTTCAATTATGCTCTCATTTGTTTCCTATGTAATTATTGGACTTTGTCAAAGAAAAGTGCCAATGACTGAACAGAAAAAAATAAAAGGAATACGAGTATGCATTCAAAAAAGCCCAAACAAAAAATCAGTAGAGACTGGGGTGGTGGGGCCAGAGGGGAGGTTCCATTGAAAATCTGCCCCTGGCCAAACTTCCTAAATTCAGGTGATTTAGAATTGGTCACTCTGGCATCCCTGTGACAGAAACAGAATCTCCTTCTGCAAAGCAGTCTTTTAATAGACCTCCAGAGGGTGATGGGCCTGACAGATTTCTGACATTTATTGGATTTTACGAGCTAGTGGATCCGACTCAGAAAGCTGATCAGATGTTTCAAATCGATGGCCCCTTTGGGGTGCTGGCTCTGCTTGAAGCCATAATGAGGTGACCTTGGATGCCTAAATCCAGAAAGAACAGGAGAATCGTAGGAATTTCTAAGCTGATCGAGGTTTACACCGCGCCCTTGTGGGCCCTGACTCCAGCAGCTTGGCGGAGATTGTCATTAAATATTCCTTTCCCCTCACTCTGCCTCAACAGTGACAAAAACCAGTTTCCTTGTAAAATCCCTTCCCTCATTCCACCAAAGTTTGTGGAAAAGCTTTGTTATGATGTCACTCAATTGATTAACGAGTGTTTCCCGGACCACTTTTCTGTGCCAGACACAGTCCAGGCAAAGAAGATTGTGAAGGGTTCATTGACCTCCAGTAGTTTGGAGTCCTGTGGGGGAAGCTTCCAGAAAATTCTATTCGTGTCCTGTGATGGGGCTACCAAAGAGGACCATGCACGGAGAAAGCAGAGGTGGCAGGGGCGAAAGCAGACTGACCCAGCCACCCCATGGAGGACAATTTGGCTGGGTTCTGACAATTAACTGGAAGTTCATTCAGCAGAAAAGAAAAGAGCATCCAGGTAGGGAAGAGGCATAAAACAAATACAAAAGTGCAGACTCGGAAAGATGCTATCACTGAGGTAAGCAGAGAACAGCAAAAACACATCACTTTTTTCAGCGTGGCAAGAAAGGAAAACTTAAAGGTTGCAAATAATAGGAAATAGCTAATCTCATACCCTGCTGGAAGAAATAAGCAGCACTCAGAGTTTTGGGGAAAGTAATTTGGCAATACTGTTCCAATTTAAAATCCATGTGACATTTGACCCAGAAATTTTATCTTGGAATTTAGGCCTCTAGGTAATAAAAAATAAAACGAAACATTAGTATCAAAGGCTATCCACAGATATTTATTGCTGCATTCATTACTCACCATGGTAAGATAAAAAGGAAACCACCTGAGTATCTACAGATAAGACACTGGTTAAATAAAATGTGTCCCATTCATATCACAGAATTTCATAGAGTGATTAAAAGGGCTGAGATATCTCTACCCATTGACCTAGAAGAATGAGCCTGGCATACTCTGAAACCCTCTTCTCCAACATAATTGGGGGAGGACTTAGTCAATGAAAAGTCATTTTAAAAAGACAGATTGCTTTACTTTTTAAAACTTAAAACCGATAAATATACCATCATTTGCCTATCTTTGGGTGGAAGACCTTTTCATTGGACCTTGTCTACTAACTGGAATTCCATGTTCCTTTACTTGCATAAGTCATTCCTACGCCACGGCATGCACAATTTGTATTCTGCTTTCTTTAAAGTAGAAGGAGAATTTAAAGGTGATTATAAAGCAATGCGAGTGGGGAATACTCCTAGATTTTTTATGATTTTCCCCATGCTGAATGCAAATACTGATGAAACTTCCTTCCATCGCAGTCTGCAAATTCCTGTGTGATGCGACTTTGCTAATCTTTCCATCAGAGCTTGAAGCTAGGTGACCTGGTAAAGGTGCTCTGGCCAACAGAATGCAGGAGAAGTGACATTATGAGACTTCCTCAGCTAGCTCTGAAGAGACCCTACAGCGCTTGAGAGGTGGCCTGGTGCCAGACAGTCGAGTGGGTCCATCCTGGCTCTTCCAGCCCGCTTCAGCTTCAGGCAGTCCTGTGAAGAAGCCCCGGGAACACCACTAACTCAAAAAGTCATGCGAAATATGGATAGATTTTAATCAACTCCGATTGCTATCACAGAATACCAGAGAATGAGTGGCTTAAACACAGACACTTATGTCTCACAGTTCTAGAGGCTGGAATCCTGAAATCAGTGTACAGCCTGGCCAATACTGGTGAGAGTTCTCTTCCTGACTTAAAGATGGCCATCTTTTTTCTAGGTCCTCCCATCATACAAAGATGGGGTTCCGGTCCCTTCTTACAAGGTCACTAATCCCATCATGTGGGTTCCACCCTCATGACTTCATCTCAACCTATTTACCTCCCAAGTCTCCACCTCCAGATACCATCATATGAGGAGTTAAGGCATCAGCATTGGAATCTGGGGGGACACAAACATTCAGTCCATGACAATAAATCATTATCGTTTTAAAGCATTCCATTTTGGGGTGTTTTGTTACAAAGCAAAATAAAATTGATGATTGTCAGATAGACAATGGTTTTAGAAATTACGTGGAGTCAAGCCTTTCCTAAGCATTGGATTTAATTTTCATAGAAACAAGATGCTCTTTCTTTTATACTCTCATTTTATTGATTGATAAGATAGTCAATTGCAGAATTACGGTGCTAAGTACAATGGTGTAAAGAGGGCTAAGGACCCACACAACCTGATTCTTATAAAACCAGAAGTCAGTCGAGGAAGCAGAAGAGTGGAAAGGAAGTCTGATGGCCCAGATTATGTCAGCACATCCCACACCCAGTCATAGTGACCTGAGGAAGAGAAAGCATTGGTGAATCCAGCAACTCTCTGTGATAAAAGCTGATAAAGAGTCTTTTCTACTATTGTCAAACAAAAGCAACTCTGTGGTGGGATCTAATTTTAGAAAAACAAAACTAACATTTGTTCTTATTAGCATGAGCATGGAAAGATGTTTGGAGAGTAACCGGCATTGTTGTTAACTCCGGGGATAAAAGTGGAACCAGAGAGAAAGAGGGGAAGTAAGGAAAAAAAGACTGTTGCAAAATAGAAATATACATGACAGTTATGCAAAAATGAACAGAGACGACCAGAGCATATCTGTAAAATATAGCCATCGATGCGTAAACCTTGATATGAACCTTGAAGGTAAAATAAACAAGTAAAAGATGAGAGAGAATGAATTGTTTTAAGCATGATTTTCTCTTATTTCATATAGTTTTCTAATCGGGAGAAGAAAAAGCAAAGTTCTAATCTGGAGTATGTGCCATAGTGTCTTGTGATTTTTACATCAACATCTTATTACAATCTACTGGAAATAATTCCTCCCTTCTGTCTATTTGTATATTTGTCTCTTTTTCTAGTCGGTTTGATTTACATTTTCCTATATATATATTTCATTTTGTGATTTGACTGTAAGGTATCTGAAGGCAAGAGTTGCCTTATGTAAGTAGGTATCTTCAAAATGCCTTGCTCATAATATGTGATCAATAAAGGTGGGTTAGATGACAAGCAAAAGAAGGTTGTCTGATGGCGGTTGACTGGAAGAGCGATACAAGAGGTGGGAGGACTTGATTTCCCAAACTTGATCTCCCAAACTTGATCTCCCATACAGGCCTGTTTGAGAGTGTTGGGAAAGGGCAACCAAAGACAGCAGAGCCAGACCCCCACCTGCATCAACGATGAGGAAATACATCCTCTCACATACAGCAGTTCTGAGCACCACAGCCAGACTCAAATGCCTCCAAAGAAAATGAGACATGATCTCTTCTGTGTCCTTTTCTCAGGAATAAGGAGAGTTTTCCAGAATTCCCTTTCAAATTACACCTCCTATCTCATTGGTCAGATTTGAGTCAGATGCCCAAATCTAAGCCAATTATTGGTCAGTGGAAGAGTTACATTGATTGGCCTAAACCATTCAGGTATGGTCCTCTTTGCACATGGCTAGTACACAGTTCTATCACATGGGGCTTACCCCACAATGTTGACTACACCCAAAGTGGTCTATACTCTGTTCAACAAGAGGAGTCCACTGCTCGTATGTTTAGATGCCATGACAAGGTCCAGTTGCTATAAAAGGCTCTAAATAGCACCTTATCCGTAGCAACAGAACAGCTACGGTCCATGGACTAACTTTGCATGACACTGGTTGAAACTATGGACTACACTTGAATGACACTGATTTAGACTGCAGTTAGGGTCCCTGGAATCAACTGCAATGTGGAAGGTTCATGAACACTTCCCCACACCAACAAGCAATTCTCTGACACCAGCAGGTTATCTGAGAATTCAACCCAATCCTCTAAACGCTGGCACTTCCTCTCAGGAGAAAGCATTAGAATCCACAGGTAATGGACGCCATGTCTCAAGACCACCCTCCACTTCATATGCCAGCCACAAGGTCAGGCTATTTATTGCCTGTGCTTCTGACTAACTAGCTACAGATCAGAGGCTCCCACAACTCCCTCCTTGGGTTCCATTAATTTGCTAGAGTAGTTCACAGACCTCAAAACCCATCTGCTCACTAGATCACTGATGTATTACAAAAGATATTCTGAAACACTTGGAAGAGAGGCATTGGACAAGGCCTGGGAGAAGATGTGTAGCTCCCCTGTCATCTACAAGTGTGTGTCATTATCCCCACAGCTCTTCATGTACACCAATCCAGAATTTTCCCAAAGCCTCTCCTTTTGTATTTTTATGGAAGCTTCATGACATAGGCATGTTTGATTAAATTATCAGCCACTGGTGAATGAACTCAACCTTCAGCCCCTCTCTCCTCCCTAGAAATCTGGGGGTGGGACTGAAAGTTTCACCCTCAAATCACAAGGTTGGTTCTCCAGTATCCAGCCCCCATCCTTAAGTGCTTCCAAAAGTCATCTCAACCACATAACAAGACATACACACCTTAATCACACTCAAAATGTAGACTATTCTGTTTGGGGTTGCTGTAAGCCAGGAACGATGGTCATCTAGATGGCCAAATATTTCTTTCTTATAAATCACAATATCACAACTATACAAATTTCTTCCTAGATTTAGGACAGGTTCGGCTTCCCCCCAACTAGTGTGGAGCTGGAGTGAAGACCTTCCAGAGTCCAGTCTGTGTTGGGGAAGTGCAAAGGTAGAAAGGAAGTTGGGTAGGCAACCCACGGTGTCCCTTATACTACTCTTCAATCGCTCCAGCTGGCTGTGAGTCACCAAGCACAGGTCACATTCCATCCACAGCCTCAAGCACTGTTAGGGCTCTCCGGGATAAACCAAGCAGGGCACTCTTTTGGAAGTATTTAAGACAGATTTATTACATGTGCGGTCTCAGCTGGGATTCCTCCTCAAAGAGCTGAGCACGGGCTTCCGGTTAGGGCACACTTGTATAGGTTAGAGCAAATGTGGGAAGAGAATGATGTAAATTAGGGGAAGGGGTTTCCAGGGCAGGAAGTTCTTTGTCTGCTGGCAACATTCCAGCAAGCTCAGGTCACAGGATGTTCTCATGGCTTTGCTTCATGGCTGCTGGAAGGGGTGAGCAGGACTTTTTCACCCACAGCACAACTCCACACACTGAGATATTGTCCTTGCTGCATTCATCTGCCTTCAACTCCTCCGGGGTAGAATGACGTGACTCCATTCACAGGGAGACCAAAACTCAAAGCGAAGAGTCTGGCCGCAGGTGACTTGAGAGGGAGGAGAGGACTTGGAGTGTTTGGTCAGTGAGGAGAGGCTCAGTTATGATACAGAAACAAGCTACAGATGCTCCATGGATTATGACAATGATTTCTCACGAGACTGCATGTCCTCTGTGCATTGACTCTGCTCCACATCTACCTTCCTCGGGGACCCAGGATGAGAGACTGGCCCTTATCTGGAACACTGCTGATTTTGTGGCAGAGGAGCAAAGAATAGAGGAACACCAAGATGAGCCAGAAAGCTTTCCTCCAGGAGGAACACGCCTCCCTCCTCTTCCATCTCATCAGCCGTAACCATCACATGGCTGAGTCTGAAGTGAATGGAGCAGAGGAGTGTAATCCTCCCCCAGGAGGAGCAGAGGAGCTTTCTGAGCCAGCATACAACCTCTCATGGGATTGGGGGCCGGGGGCTTGTGGGAAAGGTGAGGTTGAGGGGTAGCACTTCAGGTTTCTGGCATCTCCAGGATTTCAAGAAGGGCATAGAGAGTTCCAGGGGTGGTGTCCATGATCATTCTGGCCCCTTTTGCGGTTTGGACCAGAATTGTCATGGTGCAGAAGGAGGGAGATTTTACTATTATAATGTATTGTGTGTTATTTCCTTGACCCTTTCTCTGTTTTCATTTTCATCTTGAGTAGCTCTTCTGGTCTCTATCTTGTGGGCTTGTGGTAAGACATATTTATTAGTTCCATGACAGGGTAGTTAAGGGTACTTGGATGGCCATTGACCTATTCTCAGGATGAAGACACTTGAAAAGCCTGGAGACTCTGAACTTGGGCTCTGCTGTTGCTATGGTTGTGAAGTTCACTGGGGTTCTTTTTTAGTGATCCTTTCTGGTCCATCTGCCTTCTTGCTTGCCCAGCAGAGTCCAGATGCCACCTTGTCCCTGAGCCCATCTGGTCCATTTCCATTCCCTGTCTGTGCTGCACTGATGTGATTCTCTTCACAAGATAAATGCCTTGAGATAACTTTTCCCAGCTAAGTAAGTAGAGATGGGAGGAAATGGGAGCATGTCAGGTGTCTACTGTGCATTAGAAACTCCTCTATGTCCCTTGCACGCACTTTTAACACCTTCTTACAATAACCCTTCAAGGGCAGTCATAGCTAGCCCCACGTGCCAGAGGAGGCAACTGGCATTCACAGATGGCATATGTGTCCTAACTCTTCAGTGCTAACCATGACCGTTTGCTATTCAAATGACTATCTTTTACAAAGTTACTCTATATCCTATATGACTACATACTTGACTTGGGTTCATCTCATTTAAATTACCTGACAAACCTAGGACACGGTGCTATCATTTTATTTATTCTACAGGTAAAGAAACTGAAGCTTAGAAGGGTCAAGTTGGTCATCTTGTACAAAAATGGGTTGGGGTGGGGGACCAAAGCAGAGCCCAGGTGGACCAAGCGCATCCTTCTCCAGGAATGGGGGACCCTCTCAGGGCATCGCAACCTTCCCAAACCATCTAAAGGAATGTGGAAAGGCCTCCAGGCAAGATAAAGAGGAGAGGAGAGGAAATTCCCAGATGGAGAACAGTAATATGACAATCAATGAAAACTCTTTGCATTCTGCTTCAGTCCAGAGAAAACACTGGTACATCCAGAGACCTTCTGTGTCTTCTCTGTTCTTTTTTGTTTCCTAATCTGTTGGCCACAGGATTTCCCAGCTGTGGTGAACATATGTGGCTTTTCCTTTCAGGAATCCCTTCTTTGGAGAATGGCACCCTGGTTTCCTTTGGGGAATAGCTCTGCCCACTTGGGTCTCGTGGGCAGCACGGTCATCTTGGAACAGCCTTCTCTATTCTTCTTGATTCGCGTGGCTCCTATAGCTAGAGAAATACCAGGCAAGCAAACGCCTATGGCCCTGGGGGAAGGGGATGAGGACTTAGTGGTGAGGGGGTGGGGACAATGGGCGCCCCTCTCCAAACCCCACAGTACAGAGGTGCAGGGCAGACGTGGGGAAACTTAGCTAGAAGTCATAGTGGTCATCGGTCATGTGTTCAGGCTGCACATTGGGAGGGGAATTCTCCCCTCAGGAGTCTACCCGCTGGAGGGAACACTTCTGCTACCAAAGCTGAAAGTCACTTCCCAGCCTCCCTTGCAGCGAGGGAGCCCGCCGGCCAGCGAAGCTTCTCTGATCAGAGGTGCCTTCTCAGGACATCAATGTGGCATTAGTGTCACAGAGAAGCAGGGAGTCCATTTTCAAAAGGCGGGTGGCCAGGAGCTGAATCAGGCTTCAAGAGGCAAACTCAGCCTTCCTCTACCCCCATCCAGGGTCCATTCCGATCCAGGGTAGCAGAGGAGCAGTGCGTGGTTCTGGAAGTTGTCCTGAGCTGAGTGACCGCCAAAGACTCTGAAAGTTACCCAACAGATAACTTGTAAGAAAGTCTTTTCTGGTGCACCCTGGTGGAGCAGCGGTTAGGTCAGTCACCTCTGAAGGAGCGCAGGCCACATACCCCTGGGTTCCAGTCCCAGGTCCAGGGGAGAAACCACCAGTGTGAACAACTAAAGGAAAATAAAAGACAATGTTCTGCTGAATGCCTGACTGCCTACTCGCCATCATTCCTGCAGGCACCTTGCCTTTCAAAAAATAAAACGACATCTTTTCTGCTTCAGTGGGCTGGGTTGAGTTCCTGTCTCTGAGCAGGGACCAAGCCAAAGGATGTGAGACCCAGTGAGGCCTCCCAGGGCGCAGTGCACCTGGCTGGGCCTGAGCCCTGGGGACGGCTGGAAGGCTGGGCCCAACAAGCTGCATGTGGGTAACGTCTTTGGGCGTGAGGGTGCCATCAGGAGACGTGATGTATTTATTGTGCAGGAGGCTGGGGAGAGCTCTACCCTTCAAGTCTTCAATAAACACACTTTCGGGGATGAGACTGAAGCACATGTGGATAGTTGAAGGGGCCTGGAGCTGTGAAATGTGGGACCATGGTGCCTCCACTCAGCACCCACACCACCCTTGGTTCTGGAACTTCCTGACATATAAGTCAAATGGGACACCACAGCCCCTTCAAGAAGGGGATGGAGAGGTCCTGGGTGATGGAGCCCCCAGTTCCCTAGCTGCAGTCCCTTCTGTGCCAACACATGCCGAACAGTCAGACTTCCCAACAGCCCCGGACTTGAGGAAGTCAGGGTCCGGGGAATGCTAGCCATGCTAAGCGGCGGCATGGACAGCGTGTCCTGGGTTCCAGTGAGGACGGTCGGCGGCGGGCTCTCCTGGAATCTGACTCATTTGTCTGTAGGTGGGTTAGACATGTTCAGTGACGAATACGGTCATCACTCTGAGAAGCTGAGCGCCTACATTTAAAATGCCAGCATGACAAAGCTCCGTGTTGAGCGGCCAAGAAAAAGGCCACCGTGCCAGGCAGAACAACCCACTTCTAAATGTCCAACTGCGGTCAGCTTCTGTGCTTCCAGGCTCTCCTTCCAGCCTCAGTGGGTATGTGGGGGTGGCTCCATCTAGAAGAATCAAGCTTTGTTTTTTTGGTGTGGGATTCAAATGTTCTAAAATCAATCATTCGGGTGTTTGCACACTTGTGTGAATAAACTAAAAACCACCAACTTGGACTCTTTAAATAAGGGTGGGTAGTATGGTATGTGAATTGTATCTCAATAAAGGGGCTACCAGGCTACATAAAAGGAGCAGAGAGCAAGCAGATGGGATGTGAATCTCAACCCTACCACACGCTGGTTGTGAGACAGAAGCTAATGACCTAAACTAGGTACCTGGCTGAGCTTAGTTCTTCAGCCTCTAAAGTGACCCATCTATGGGATCTGATCATATTTATGTCATAGGATGACTGTAAAAGGGAAAGGAGAGCCATCTGGGACACGCCTGACCCACAGACCATACTTTCTAAATATGGCACCTTGTCAAGTCCACTGGATTTTGTCAACACAGAGACAAAGGCGAATTTGCTCCTGTCTTCAAGGAGGAAGCATTTTAGGGTGAGAGACAGACAGCGACATT
This sequence comes from Solenodon paradoxus, assembly GCA_004363575.1. Taxonomy (NCBI): domain Eukaryota; kingdom Metazoa; phylum Chordata; class Mammalia; order Eulipotyphla; family Solenodontidae; genus Solenodon; species Solenodon paradoxus. The sequence continues at coordinate 72,071 of RJWH01003731.1, read as the reverse complement.
AGAGTCCCATCGGTGCTGTGATTTAAGGAAGCTGAGGATGCAGTGGGACCAGACCACGCAGGTGAGGCAGGTCCGGACAGAACAAATGTCATTCTTTATCTGAACACCAATCTGGAGACTGGTCAGTTCATCACCCTCCTTTATACCCTGCAGAGCTCTGGCTAAATGGATTCTCATTCATTCACTTAGGTGCTTCCTTCATGCCTGTGTCTCCCCAGGTAGACAGGCAGCTCCATGAGAGCAGGCACCTTCTCTGTCTAGGTCCCCGGGAGCTGGAACAGTGTCCTTCACTTAGTAGATACTCAATACATATTTGCCCAGGATGAAGCTTGAAGGACAAGTCAGAATTCGTCAGATGGAGAAACCGGCATAAATATTCCACACTAGACCATCACAGCCAGGGCTCCATGATGCAGGGAGGAAGGTGGCAGAGGAGGTGGCAGAAAGGGCACACAGAGGTAGGGACAGCCCCCAGAGAAGGCTTGGCCCTCACTCTGGTAGAGGAAGGAACTCACCCCCACCCCCATGGCTCGAGTCTCTGAAACCCCCCATAGATCCTGGTAGGCGTGCTGAGTGCAGCCAGTGTTTCCATAGTAACCATCACCATGGTACCAGAGGCCCAGATCCAGCTTCCAGCACTGCCAAGGCCCTGAGCTCGGTCCCCTCCCCCAGCATCCTGCATCCTACGAGGAGACAAGGCCAGGTCCCTGCTGGGGAGGGGGAGTGCTAGGAGGCCTGTGGCCAGAGGCGGGACACAGGGCAAAAGGCCGCACCATCAGATTTGTCACAACAGACGCACCTGCCAAAGCAGACACAAACTGAACACCCACTAACAATTTCAGTTGGCATCGCTTTGCTCCCCTGGGGGCGGGAAGCAGGTTTGAACATGTTTGATGGTCCACTGTGTGGGCTGGCAAGGCGAAGCAGCTGCTCAGGACAGGGGCCTGGGGAAACCTCAGGTCCTGGGGCTCCCAGACCTGTGGACTCTGAGTCACACTCAGTCTTCCATTCTGCAAAACGGGGAGGCTAAACAACGAAGTTATCAGCCCGCTTTCAATAGCAGAGAAATAAGCACAGAGCCTTGCACCTGGTAAGTATCTGAGAGCTAATTAGTGAGCGGATTAACAAGTGATTTACAGAACGGATGTCATCTCTCAGTCACCAAGGTTCCAAACTCCTCTCTTCATTCTCTTCCCTGCTCCTCCTTCTGTCCACCTCCTCTTCTCTCACGTCCCAGCCTCTCCCCTCAGAAGAGTCATCACGGGTTTCTGAGTCACAGACCCGAATTCTAATCCAGTCACTGGGACTTGCTGGCCTTGTGACCCCAGACGAGTTGAGTCACTTCTCAACCGCCTGCTTCCATGAAGAGAACTTGAGCTGCAAGTTTCAGAAACACAACCAGGCTGGCTTTCAGCCCCAAGGAGGATGAGGTTAGGGGTCCATATTTAGCAAATCAAAATACAGGGTGCCCCATGCAACTTGAATTTCAGATATAAAAAAATAATAATTTATTTCTAGAGCGATGTCTCAAATATGGCTTGGGCATACCTATACCTAAAAAAAAAAAGAAGAAAAAAAAAAAAAGCATTGTTGATTCTATTTAACTGGCCAGTTCATATTTGATCTGGCAGTCTTAGGAGAAGTTATAAACTCATAAATCCTACTCACTCATGAAACCAGCTGCACCCAGGATTCAAGTAACAGCACAGGGATTCTCTCCCCACATTGCCCCACCTCTGGGCTCCCTCCTTGTGGGGGTGAAAATAATCACCAGCTGCTCTCTGCCCCTTAGGATGGGTTACACAGAAGGTGGCACAGACTGGGATTAAAGGTGAGGTTCCTGTGGACCACCTGCAGCAGATACCTGAGCAGGCTATTTCTATTATATTCTCGGACCCACCCAGCATCTCTGAGCTAGCACCCAGGAATCTGCATTCAGCAAGCCCCTCAGGTAGTGCTTATATTCATTCAAATGTGAGTACTGATCCTCGATTTTCCATTTTAATAGGGTCTCCCCTTCATTTGCATGCACAACAATGGGGGACGGGAGCAGCTCCCCTTAGCATTTCCTCCCCAGGCATAACTCCTTGCTGCCCTCTTGGAGTCAGCAGGCCACAGAGCTGGGGTTTGTCAGATTTCCTGACACATTCTCATCCCTGTACCAGCTCTGATGGGACAGCCTGCGAGGGTGGAATCTCAATGAGAAACTGAAGATCAGAGAGAGGAAGTCTCTTGTCCAAAGGTCACACAAAGATCAATGAAGAGTCTGGGTTCAAATCCCAGTCTGCTTGCCATCTAAGGGACTGGGGAGCTGTCCACCAGGTCCAAGTCTCTCTCCCCACCTGAAAAGAGAAAGGTCATCTTCATATCGAAGGAGAAATGATTCGAAGCTCTTCTTCCCACCTGACAAGACAGCTAATAGCATCAGTGCAGAGGGCAGATCGTTACTGATGAGCGGGGTTCCAAAAAGGGAGGCAGAGAACCACAGGCTTTGCTAAGAGTGGAGGGCTCCTCAGGACAGGACAAGGGTGCTCCAGACATCGGTGGACCCCTCCCTCACAACACCCTACAGAAAGAGGGATGGTGGCTGTCTGCCTCTCTCCTTCACCGGCCCACCCTTGTATCCCACCCCCATCAAGCTGAGCCTGAGCCAACTGTGATCACTGCCAAAGCTTAAGCCAGGAAAACCCATGCCACTGACGGCTGGAGTCCCAGGCACTCTGCTGCCGTCTTCACCTCTGGCCACGGCGGCCTGGATCAGGGCGGTGCAGACTTAGAGCGAACATTTATTGAGTACCTACTGCATACTCTGTGCTGTGCTAGACACAGTGGACTGGAAACAGAAAAGTCTTCATGTCCTTAAAGAACTACAGACAGCGCAGACAGAGAGGTGGCTTTCACCCAAGGAGTAAGTCAGGGAAGACTTCCTGTAGGAAGTGATTCTGGAGGGAGGCGGGAAAAAGTGGGTTGGATCAGAATCACACAGAGATGAGAGGGTAAGGGCAATCTCTCTGGCGTCAGCTCTGTGCAAAGGGATGGAGGCAGGTTTCAGCCCTGCCCATTCTGCCTCCCTCCATTCCCGTCTGTTCCCTTGAACCCAGCACGGCCCAGACGGGCGAGTCCTCCCAATCCCTGAGACTTTGGTCCTATCCACATGGAACCTGCGCTCTTATTTCTTTCACATTCTTCTTTAAATCAGCTCCCCCATTTTGACTTCATAATATGTATGTTAAGAAGAATCTTTCTCTCACAACAGTAATTGGAAAATAAATTTCGCGTTGTTATAAATAGAGGGGCACCAAAATAAATGAGAACATTGGAAGCAAAATACTACTGCTGAAGATCCAGCCGTGTTCTGCTGCTCCGAAGGTTGCTAAGTCTACAGCTTGGTTTCTGGTCGTTAGAAAGAGAGCACAGGCGTGAGGGGACCCCACCCTCCAACCTGAGACGTTCTCTTTGACGTGATCAGGCTTGAGAGAGGACTGAGAAAGAGACACACCTTTTTCAACGCTTTGTCAGTGTCCCCCCACCCGCTCTAAAGAAACACTTCTGGCGGCCCCCATGCTCTGAGAAACGCTTTCTCCGTCAAACCCGCTCACGTTCTCCTGCAGCGCTCCTGGGAGGCGCTGAATTCCACGACGGCAGTACCAGCAGCAGCCACCTGCTAACACGTACAGTGTGTGTGGTGCGCCAGGCACTTTTCTGAGCATTTCCGCACATGAAATTATTCAGTCCTCACAAAAAATGGCCGCAAAGATGGGGCCGTTTGATTCTCCTTTGATGGATGTACAGATACCTGCCCCTGAGCAATTCTACCTTTTTCCTCCATTTCTTTATTTATTCTTTTCATAAATCCAATCGATAGCACTGAGTATCTTCTATGCTTCCTTTGCTTTCTTTTTCAAATGAAACTGAAGCCCCCTCGCAGCTCCCAGCTCCCATCTCTGCACCCTCACGTGGCCTCGGATTGCCCACTGTGGGCAGTGCCAAGGTGCCCTGCCCAGCTGCCCCGTCAGGATCCAGGCCTTCATTCCTCTGGCTTCCAAGAGTGCTGGCTGCTGTTGACTCTCCCTGAGTCCTTCTCAGATGTGGCACCAGAGCCGTATGGGCCTAGTCTCTGGTCCTCCTCGGGGGCAGCTGGCCACCAGGGACTGACCATTGTGAGGAAACGAGACTGAGGCCCCTGGCTTCAATCCAGGACAATGGTACAGGGTCGGCCCAGTTTCCAAGACCCAGGGGAACAGGCCAAGGCCTCTGTTCTGCCTTCGTCCTCACAGGTGTGGTTCCTGAACCTGCTCTCTTGACAAACCTGCTCGCTGTTGTTTGGGAAGTTCCACCTAAGACACCTTTCACAGTTATCTGTCCCAGCTGTGGGTTCCAAATAATCCCTTCCCCAGTCAAGGGCGCATGGGTGCGGCCGAGCCTCACAAAGGACCTGGGGGGGACCTCAGGCTCCAGGTCACCTTAACCTCCACCAGGCCTGAAAAGCCTGGGGGGCGGAGGGGATGGGGGGCGTTGTTGGGTTTCTTTATTTCTCTGTTTGAGTACATTAGCTAATTAGCTTTGTTCGCAGGCCCCATTACTGTTTCCTCAAGTGGATAGTGGCCTGGGTTCTAATGACAGGCAGCCACTCAGGCCATGAGGCTGATGTTCTCTCTGGAGCCCACAGGGATCAGAGGGGGAAGGAGAGAGGAAGGAGAGGGGAGATTGGATTACGGGGTGTCAGGGCAGGGTCACAGCTCCCCCACGTCTGGCTGCCTTTGAGCAAGGAGAGACCAGTCAATGTTTCTTCTTCAGGAGGCCTCTCCCCAGCCAGGCAGAGCAGGCCCAGGCTGGAGGGCTGGGTACATGGTCCCTCCACCTTGGCTCTATTCTTAAATGGCTTATCTCTAAAAATAGTCTACAGCGGCCCCTGGCTTGACCCCTAACCTTTCTTAAATTTAATCGCAAATGACTGTCTCAGCAATTCTGTAGACTTCCCAGTCTGGCTTAAACCCAGCCACAAAGGCAGAAACAAGTGGAATTAGAACACACAGTCTGCAGAGGCAGTTTAGGATGGGAACGTAAAGGTTGCTGGGCAATTCTGTTTCGCACAACTGGACAGCAGGATTCAGGCTCCCAGGCCTCTGCGTTCAGCTCTTACTAAGAGCCCCAGCAGCCGGAAGCTGGCCGCCTAGAGACTGTCCTTTGAAAAATGGGGAAGCAGTGACATCGGGACCAAGCAGCCTGGCCTGTCATCACCCTCCAAGGTCCGGACATCACACCTGCTTCCTGAGTACGTAGCATGTACCGGGCCAGACGCCAACCCTCTGGAAACCTCTGGTGTTAGGAAGACATTGCACTCTTGGAAATCAGGGAAGATCCCAGTGTTCTTTTGCTTCTATTTGCCATCGAAGAAACTGAGACTGGCCTTGCCCTGGTGGTCTCAGGTTAAACCAGGCTCAGTCCGCATCATCCCAAGGTCCCCAGTTCAAGACCCGGGGCCAGGGAAACAACCAAGGAACCACCGAATGAAAAATAAATAAATAAAGTGCTTCTTTCCCCTCTCTACTTGCCTGCCTACTCGCCTTCATTCCTGCTCATACGTTTCCGGAAAAAAAAAAAAAAAAAAAAAACTGAGACTGAAAAATTCACAAGTATTCATTCATGCAGTTATTTTAAAATAACAACAACCAATGCATTACATGCAAATGTGTAACATTTTATGAAAATATACTGTATCTGGCAAACCCTGGTGGAGTAGCGGTTAAGTCAGCTGCCTCCGAAGGAGCGCAGTCCATTTACAATCCCAAAGGCCTGGGTTTGTGTCCCAGGTCCGTGGGGTGGTGGGGGCGGGGTGGGGGGAGACAACCAATGTGAACAAATAAATAAAAATAAAATGCTTCCCAAAAAGGAAAGGGGAATAAAGAAAATAAACTATTTTATAGAATGAAGACATTCCATCAGAGCGGCATTGTTTTACTTTTCTATTCGGTCACATTAAAATCCACGGATCTGTCTTGCACTTGGGATCTTTCACCCATGGATGATATTATAACTTCATGCACTGTTCATCTGAAAAGAACTGCTTTCTGACTCATGGAAACCATCCAAGTATTGACACATTTCAGTAGACGGCATCCAAAATTCACATTCATTAATATCACTGCTGTTCTCATCAGAGAACATTAATGGGAAGATATCTAGCTCATGGCAGCAGATAAAGTTTTCCAAACTTCTCATGTCCACTCCACAGTTTGATTTCATCACCGACAATAAATACTTCCAGTTTAAAAAAAAAAAAACTTCCTTAAAATGACAGGCTCACTTTGTTCATTTTTGAGACCTATCTGGCAAATGCCCACATCTGAATAATAGTGGTCTGGTAGCTGTGTTTTTCAAGGAAAAATGCTGTACCATGAAAAAAGTGAGTCTTCCCTTTTTCCCCTACAGATTATTATAAAGACATGTACGTGAGGGTCAAGATTTCATAAAGTCTATCACTTTACGGCTGCATGAAGGCTCTCCTTCAGTGAATTCACAGGTGCATCAATGCAAGTGTATGATGGTGACGGGGACAGTGATTCCTTGCCCACACTGGTGCACTTATTTGATGCCAGCTCAGATGCCAGCAGTTTTGCCCACCATCAGGGCAAATGACAACAGGATGGAAAAGGCAAATTGTGTCCTAGAGCTATTACGAAAACAGTTTGCACCTCAAGGATACCCCCACAAGAGTCTGGGGGAACCACAGTTGGGGCACAACTAAGCTAGGCGGAGTTACAGCATTTCAGTAGCTCCAGAAGCTCCCAATCTGGCCCAGAAACAGACACCACTGCTATACAATGAGATAAGGACCAGGATGGAGACATGGTCGAGAGTGACTTCCTTTGCATTGTGTAGAAGTGGCAAAAATTTCACCATGCAGAAAAACTTTTGAATTGGGGTTTTGAGGGTAGAATAGGAGTTCATACAGGGGACGAGAAAAAGAGAGAGAGAAGATCTTTATATTCCCCACTTCCGAAATACGGGTCCTAAGAAGGTAAAGCTTTTGGAAACAGATAGCAAAAAAAAAAAAAAAAAAAAGGGAAGTTCACATAATTAATAAATAACAAGATTGATCATCCTCAGAGAGTACCTGCTACATACTTCCTACTTAACATATATTATATTTAATTTGTCTCCAAAAACTAACGCAAGCCCTGTAATGATTCTCTTTATTTAGAGAAGCTGGACTACTTCCTCAAGGACACAAATACATGGAGAACATTAAAAGTCACATTCAGAAATGGCTGACTCAAAAAGTCACTTTGGTTATTTCTACTTCCTTCCCTAAGCCAAAAGGAAGAGCAGCATCTTCAACCACCACTGGTCTTTCAGTTGTTCCTACTATTGACTCAAAAAAGTCCAGTCCCTTCCACTTGGCATTCAAGGCCGCGCCACCTCCCTTCCTTCGGGGAACCTCCAGTCTAAACACACCAGAATGCGTTCCTTTGAGGCTTGCTTCTGGGCCTTTGCCTGACCAGTGATATCAGCCCTCTCCTTTTCTCCTTCCATCTTGATCGGCTGACCCATGCCAATCTGTTTGGGCTCAGACACCCCTCGTTCCTAATCTGCTGCATGCTTATTTCTGTTCGGGTCATACATCATGGTCCATCTACAGCTAGTAATCAATTCATCTGTCCAGGCAAGTGACCTCATCACTGCACTGGAGGCTCTTGATGGATGGACCCACACTGAGCTAAGAATATAATTTTTTTGGTTCCTGCACTTGTTTGTTTTTAGTTTTTGTTTTGTTTTTTTAAGGGAAGATACAGGCAGGAATGAAGGAAGGTGGACAAGAAGAGAGAGAAGGAAGAGGCATTTCACTTCATTTTTGCCTGGTCGTTTACACTGGGTGATTTTCCCCCAGACCCAGGAATCAAACCCAGGGGTTTGTGGCCTGCGCCCTTGGGAGGCAATTGACCTCACTATTGCTCCACCAAGGCGCACCCCTGCACTTGCTTTTTGGGCTCAGTTTTCCACTCTGTTAAATGGGAATCCTGCTTCATAGGGTTGTAATAAGAGTCCAGTGCACTCCTATCTGCCAAGTGCTTAAAAACTATCTGCCATATAGTAAGCACTCAGTCAGTGTGAGCTGCTTTGTTATTATCTTCATCCTCATCACTGTTAACTATCAGTAAGGGGAAGAGATGCATACATTTGCCCCATCTCCACTTTATCACCCATTTCCTCATCGTAAGAGCAGACTCTGTGAGCCCCATGCATTGTAAGCCTGTCTAAAAGGATGACAATAGGCCCAGATATTACTTTGGTTTTCCTGCAAACCGTTCTATTCCTGGAGGCTTATTCCACTTGGGTCCCTCTGTTCTGTTCCTTACATCTGCCAACTCTCTGAGGACCTGAGATCTGAAATTAACTGAACCAGGCCCCTACTGCCAAGTCCCAGGGCTGGCCCTGGGCACCGGCGCCCTGATTTAAAATGCAGTGGGGTTGGCCTGCTATCAGCAGAGTCTCCTTCTACTGTCGGTGGGCCCCCAGCCACCCTCTGTGGGCTCCGTGGACGAGGCAACCCCTTCCAGCCTGCCAGCACCTAAAGCTTGGATTCCTGCTTCTGTCTGGCTGAGAAGCAGATAAAAGAGTTCTTCCGGCCCCAGGCTCAACTCTGGCTGAAATGGGCTGGGATTGCTTTGGAGGTTCAGGGACAAGGCACCCCAGAAGGGCAGCTGTCCCAGACTGGCTTGGGTTACTCTGCTCTGGGTACCCGATGAGTTGGCAGCATTGTGTGAATTCTGAGGAGGGCAGGGTGACCTGTGTGAGCACCAAAGAGCAACTCAAGAAACTCAGTCCCATGGAGGCTCCAGGGCCTCTTTCTGACACAGTTCAAGTCCGTGGCTGCTTCTCAGAGACGGGGAATGATTCTGGGTGAAGGCTTGATTCGAGAGAGATGATTCATCATTTCCAACAGACTCACTCCATCACAGTTCCACCCTAGGATGCCGTGAGGGGTCCAGGGCTCAGCCCTGGTCTCATGACGGCGATTCTGGCACTTTCTACGCACCAGCCATAAGGAACTACATTTCACATGCATGGTCTAGTTTCATGCTGAGAACAGCCCTCTAGGAGGCTTGGGACATCTGTCAAACAGAGGAGGAAACTGCAGATCCCGGAAGGTAAATCACTTGTCCAAAAGACACGTCTCCAGAAACTGGGGAACCGAGAACCAAGAACCAAGCTCCGCGTGATCAGATTCCACAGGGTGCGTGCTCTTATTCCCAGCCTCCCCAGCCAGCTCTCACGGTCACTTCATCACAGGCTTAGCAGAAAAGAACAGGGGAAGCACTGGAATTGGGATTTAGGGGCTGACTCTGCCTGCACCAGCCATTTCATGGATGCATGTCTTATTTCATCCTGAAAAACCTCAGCAGGCTGCGGTCAGCTGCCCCCCACCCCAACCCCGCCTACGGGAGAGGTTTTGGAGGCCCCCACTATGGCTTGGCAGCCCCGAGCAGAGTCAGGGCGAATGCAGCATCTGTGTCCTTCCTGCCTTGCTCACTGCTCAGCCCTTTGCTAGAATATTGGGCTCTCCTGGGAGTTCTGAGAAAAGCTTCCATCCCATGAGCATGGCTGGAAGGCCTGGTCACTTTCAGGGAGAGAGAGCTGATAGCAGAGAAATTGGGATGGGGCAGGGGAGCAAAGAGACGGGCAGGATGATGGGACACCAGGAAGGTAGGACCCACGGTAGGGACAGAAAAGGATAGAGGCAGGGAACAGGTTGGTCCCATGGCCGCACCTGTTTTCTTCCATCAGAATCAGAGTGAGTGTCCAGCCCTGAGATTCTAGATCTTGCCAAGAGTCAGTGTTTCGTTGAAGCACCACCCTTTCTACTGTCCAGCCCACCCAGACCCAGATCTCTGCTCGTACTTCAAGTCAAAGCCTCTCACTCTGGCTTTCAATCACACACAGCTGCCTGTGGTGTGTGTCTCCTGTCTTCAGATGGAAGGTCCCATCAGATAGGAGGCTCCCCCTGAGCTGGGCAGCTGCTAAGATGGAGAATAATGTCTTCTTTGCTTGTATTCCTTGCAGAACCCAGAAGACTGGCAAAAACGAACAGATGCTCCAAGAAATACAAGTGCTGGTATTGAACTGCTCCCATTTTACAGAGGAGCCCCTATGAAGTTGGTCAGCAGTTCCAGGGTTATCTGATATTGCTCAAATGTTAAAATCCCTGATTGTGATGCACCCCAAATCAAAGGCAAACAAATGTGGGTTGACTTAAGAGGTGGGAGGAAGAGGAGAGAGATGAGGGGGAGGAGGATGAAGGGGAGTGAGGAGAAGAGCTGAGTAGAGGGAGGAGGGGGCGGAGAAGGAAGGGGAAGGAGTGAGAGGAAGTAAGTGGGAAGATGAGGAGGAGGGAAAAGATGAGGAGGGGCAAAACTGTAGAGGAAGGAGGAAGAGGGGAAGATGAGGAGGAGGAGGAGGAGTGAGGAGATGAAAAATGGGAAGGGGAGGAGGGAGGAGATGAAAAGCGGGAGAAGGTGGGGGTGGAGAAGAGATGAGGAGGAGGGAAAAGGAGGTGGAGAGGAGGTGGGGGAGAGGAGGAGTGGGAGGAGTAAGAAGATGAAGAGGGGGAAGGGGAGATGAGGAGGAGGGAGGAGGAGATGAGGAGGAGGAGGGAGGAGATGAGGAGGAGGGAGATGAGGAGTGGGAGGAAAAGGGAGGAGATGAGGAGAGAAAAGAAGGTGGAGGGGGAGGAGGAGAGGGAGGAGATGAATAGAGAAAGGAGAGGAGTGGGAGGGGTAGAGAGGGAGAGGGACTTTGTTCTGGAACAGTACCCACAGCTTTAAATTGAACCGGGTGTAGCATCAGAGGGGAGACAGGAATAGCACTCTTTTCTCAAGCGTGAGTTCTATTTTGCCTCATCTAAAAAGAGATTTTCTGCCATGCAAACCTCCCCTTCTGTGCCTGCCTCACAGAGATATAGTATAATTGACTTTATTGCATGTGAAAACCTCGCCCACCAGAGAGTGAACTACATTCGGGACTCTGTCAGATTAATCTCGACAGAAAGCTAGAGACAAGGTCAAACCTTGAAACAAAACCAAGCCGACAGCTGGAAATGCACAGCCTGGCCGGTCCTCACTGGGCTCACCCGCCCGCCCGGGCAGTCACCGTGAGGGCGCTCCCAGGATTGGGGTCACATTGCTTCCAGCTGACAGTCAACACCCCTGGGACTCCCGCACCCACCATCTTGCTTGTCACCTGCTCCCATCTCTGAGCCGACAAATACGGTCAACAGATTCCAGATTCTCTAATGCACCACTTTGATTAACGTCAGGATTCGCCAGCTAATCTCAATACTGGCCAGATTTCAGACTTTCTATAGAACACGGTTTCCAGACTTATCTACTCTGGCATGTGTTACTAACACTGAGCCTCACGGATGCTCTGGATGTTTCCATGTGACTAAGACCCCACCTGCACCAGTCACTCCTGTACGTGGGGTTGGGTTTGAGCCAACAGGATCTGTGACGCAGGATGCATGTTTTGTACTGGTCTGTTCTCTTACCACGGTTCAGAATTCTGCATTTGCGGGTTTGCTTGTTTTGTGTCTGTCCACTCCCCTAAAAATGCTAATGTCCATAAGGCCCAGAATCATTTGTTATGTTTGATACACAGTTCCCCATTGACAGGACAAACCTGGCACTAACAGAATGTATGACACAAGGTAGGTGCTTGACAAACAATTGGATAGATGAGTGGATGGAGGGATGGATGGGTGGGTGGATGGGTGGGTGGATGGACAGATGCATGGATGAATGGCTGGATGGATGCATGGATGGATGGATGGATGCATGCATGGATGAGTGGAAGAGTGGGTGGGTGGGTGGATGGATGGGTGGGTGGGTAGATGGATGGATGCATGAGTAGATGGATGGATGGTTGAGTGTATGGATGTTTGAATGGTTGAATGAGTGGGTGCTGGATGGGTTTAAATGCCTCTTAGCTTCTTTGATGAGAAGAGTCTCAAACTCCCTACCAGCAGAGAGCCCTTGGCTTCTTGACTCCAAGTGGGTAGTACTTTGTGAATTTTTGGCGGGGCAGAACAACATGGGACCCCAGACCTGACCTCTTGGGGGTTGCAGATCCTGTTTGGCACAGCTAGGACCAGGGGAGGATTGGTCATGGGGGTGATGGGAACCTAGAGGGTGGGCTCCCCAGAGAGCACACTGGCCACTGACCAGATCAGGGCCCACTGGAGAAGGGCATCTCCAGCCCCAGCAGGTCTTGGTAGCCAGCACCAGAGGGATACCAAATACAGAGGGCAGCAGGAGAGCCTGGTGACAGGCAGGAAAGTGCGTCCCCTCACTTAGGGATGACTCCAAGGTTGAGGAGACGCGCACTCTTGAGAAGGTGGGCCACAGAGAAGGCTGCTGAGTCTCGAGGAACATCTCTGTTCTGAAAGGCCTGCTTTTTAACGCACAGTTACTAGTTCAGGGCAAAAGGGGACACAGGGGGCCGGGGAGAGCATTGCACCCCAGCGTGAGTTGGACTCATGGCCCAGCCCAGTCCTCCAGGCAGGGAGGGGCCTCCCAGAAGCCTAAGAACACAGCTCACACTCCTGCAGACCTGCCCTCTGACCCCTTCTGCTACCCCTGTACCCCATTCCATCAGTGTGGCCACACCAGCTCCCCCGCCCGCCTGCTTCCTCTTCCAAACCTTTATACCACCGTTCCCCACTCCTGGGCCCCTTTCCTTGGGTCTGAGTGAGACTGACTCCTAATTTTTTAAGACTCAGCTCAAAAAGTGACTTCTAAGAGAGGCCTTCCCTGACCATCTACTTCTCTGTCCCCTGCACCAGATTTTGACCTTGATTCTACTTGTTCGTTTTTTGCTTATTTGTAAGTGTACTTGTAATGGAGACTGCAATACCCTTTACTTACTCTTTTAGCCCAATTCCCAGTCCAGGGTAGCAGAGAGAAGGTGCTCTATAAATATTTGTAGGTGTGAGTGAATGAATGAATGAATGAGTGAGTGAATGAGTGATAAATGAATTCATGTTGCATCAGTTCCCTAGCAAGGGTCAGCAGCTTCCCAGGGCCCAGTCAACGACAGGCCTGTTCATTCATGAGACTGCTCCCCCACTCCAAGAACCAGGGAGGCAAAAGTTCTTGGAAAATCTCCCTGTGGGGTCAGGATGGGTTCTGAAGAGGCACTGAATGGTCATGAGCCACATGATTCAAGGACAGACCACAGAGACAGCAGTAGTCCCCAAATTCCTGTGACAATGCCAGGTACTATGGAGCAATGAGACGTCCTGGGTCACCCAGCTCCTCTGCCATGATGGCCTCCAGAATTGTCATGCCAGTGAAATGGAAAAGTCCCATTTGGAGAATAGCACACAGTCAAAGAGGTTCCCACAAGACAAAATCACCCAAGCACGCATTTCTCAGAACTATCGCTGTCTTACGTGATGACTGGACATGGCAAGCATATGACATGCACGTCTTTCAAATTCACAAGTGCTCTTGAAGGGGATGGCAGAGTAATTCTCATCTTACAGAGATGGGGTCAGACTTGGGGAGAAGAGACTGGGTCAAGGTGTCTTGGCTAAGAAGTCACAGGTCCCCCCAGAAAGGCATGGGTGATGCCATGTTGTGTGTGGCATTTGGAAGGGATTCTCCATTGGCTTTTGGTCTCAGCGTTTCCTGGCGGCTGGAGAGGCAGGTCCTAGGCACTCTCTCTGTCTCTTTTGATAAGGATCTTCAATGTTTTAACTCATGTCTGTATTAACGTCTTCATGAATTTCTAACAGACTCTTGGCCTCTGGACTCTCAGTGAATTCTGCCTCTGAGATGTAACTACCCTCAACTCCCTATAAACAGCAGAGTCCTTCCCCCAGGGCTGGCTTATCCTTCACTGAGCCAGACCATCCCAAGTTCCAGAATAAACTCTTTTTGTATATTCAAAGCATTTCTCTGGGTCACTCCTTCCATGCTCCCGAACCAAACCCCTAAATCCCCCAAATCTCATTCAGCCTCGTCCTGGAGACCCAGTGCTCAAAAGCCAGTCTCCCCACTTCTCTGCACACCTCCTTGTCAAGTGTAGGTCCATGTCCAGAGCAGACAAAGAGGCCGGAAAATTGCAACTCTTCCTATTTCTCCTCCCAAAAGTATCAACCAACCCCTTGCTCTTGTGGGTTCCAAGGGCAAGGATTAGAGACACAGAGAATAGAGGCTCCAGGGACTCAAGAATACCCATTCACAGTGAGCCACTCCACAGTGCTCTTCTAGAAAGTTCCTTCTTAATTAAGAGTAATTAAAATCCCTGGTGGCCTAGTAGGTTAAACCAGACACAGTCCATATACATCCCAAGGCTCCTGATGGAAGACTTGGGTGATAAAAACAACCAATGATGGACAAGGAAGAAAATTAAGTATTTCTTCCTCCTCTCTCTTCCTTCCTGCCTACTGACCTTCATTCCTGCCTGCACCTTTTTTTTAAAAAAGAAAAAATAAATCCCCTGAGTTTGAGAATTTCTTAAAATTCCTTGGGGGTGAGGGGTGGGGGTTGGAATGTAGAGTAAGTACTAATGTCTGGATTCAGGGGAGACACGAGTTGGGGGAAGGTTTGGCCAGACAGCAAGCTAGCTAAGCACGTTGGCCTCCCAGGGCTGGCCCCAGCTTTGAGCCAGTTCCTCCCAGAATTCACCAGCCCTGCAGCCCTCAGCTCTGGTCCCAAGCCAAGGAGGCCCCGGAGGGCACTGGTGGGGGAAATGTGCCGGCTCAGCACTGCATAGTCTGTCTGAGAAAAGGCAGCAGGACCTGTGCCGAGACTCTGGAATTTTTCAATCGGAAGCCCAAAGTTGGCTCTTTCTCTCTCCACCTTTCATTCATTCATTCATTCATTCATTCATTTCATTCATTCCTAGAAAACTACAGATCTACCCTCCTCCCATTGCAGACCATTGGCAATGGAATGATATGTCGATCCACTGAGGGCACAGCAGAGGCGCCTTCTTCCAGATTTCTCTGTCACATCGCTGGCAAGGACAAAGCCTTTAGGAGTAAGATTCGTAACGAGCTTTTCAATTGCCTGACCAGAGGTTGTCAGGACAGTGGGGAGAAAAGTGCCAAGGATTCGGGCAGCGGCCCATGAATCTGGGGCAGAGAAGGCAAGAACAAGGGCGCCCTTCAGCTGGGGGGCGGAGGGGGGCCGGCAGGAGTTGGCAGCCTCTTGGATGAGAAAGTTCTCTTTTTCCAAATGTCTTTGATTTGGAATCCATGTTCGTTTACAAAGATCCTTCAGCAACTTTTACCCTTCCTCAATAAAGTGGTTTTTGTCTTAATTAATTAATTTTTTTAAGGTTCAGGCAGGAATGAAGGCGAGTAGGCAGGCAGGAAGAGAGAAGCAGCATTTCTTTTTTTTTTTTTTAACTTGGGTTGTTCACACTGGTTGCCTTCCCCTCCCCAACCAACCTGGGACCTGAAGCCAGGAGTACGTGGCCTGCGCTCCTTCAGAGGCGACTGACTCAACCGCTACTCCACCAGGGCACATCTCTGTAAAGGGTTTGAGATGGCTAAGGAAGGAAAAGGGGACCCCTTGGGATCGTTTGTCTAAGGGGGATAAGGATCAGTTGATGACAGACAGTTGTGAAATGGGGGTCGTTCGTGTGAGGGAGAAGGGTTGTTTTTCCAAATCATTTTTTGCATAAATTATATCACAGGAACATCTCCAGATGAAGACTTGCCAATCAGAGTGGACTCCAAACTCAGTCACAAGGTTGCTGTGTGGCTTGGAAGAAGTGACTCTCCCTCTCTGAACTCGGAAAATTGAGTGGGTGGGATAAAACTATCTTTAATATCCTTTTCACCTCTCTGCTTCTGTTTTTTACCAAGCCCACCAGGATTTTTTCCATTTCCTTCAACCTGGAGCCTCCAGGTTCTTGGGCAGCACCTCACACAGGTCTGAACGGGGACGACTGGCCTGTGACCCCCAAGGAGGTGAACAATAAAACGGCATAAGGGAGGGGAGCTGTCTATTTTAGCCTGTCATACCAACTAAGATGCCCTGATCCTATATCCCTCAAGCAAGTTAACAGTTAAAAGAATAACACGGCAAATTCCGCACCAGGGTTTGTTTTGTTTTAAGGTGCAGGCAGGAATGAAGGCAAGTAAACAGGTAGGAAGAGAGAGAGGAAGAAGAAGCATTTTTATTTATTTATTTTTACATAGATGTACATTTTGGTATTCCCCCAGGTGCTGGGACAGGAACCCAGGTGCTTGGGAGGTATAGTGGACTGTGCTCAGAAGCAGCAGACCTAACCACTACTCCACCAGGGGGGACCCAAGGTTTGGTTTCATGGTTCTCAGAACTCTCTCAAATGCATAATCTTTCTAATACATTTCTCACTATTATCCTATATGTGAGGTCCTTTTATTCGTGTTCATTTTTGGAGATGGGAAGTGAGGACTATGTGCTCAAAAGTTGACCAAGTTTGACCAGACCCCCTGCCCACACAGTTTGGCCTATGCCGGGCTGAGAGAGACAAGGGCGGCTCCCTGTGATGGTGAAGAGAGACGGCACATGCTGTCAGTTCCTGCCCTCGCACCTCCCTCCCCTGCCGCCCTTGCAACGAGGAGTCTGTACATCCCTCTGGGTGGATCTCGCTAAGCCTCGTCATCACAGGCACCACAAACCCAGTCTAGATGTTGGAAGTTAAAAGGAAATTTATGGAAAAGACTACTGGCTGCTCCCAGAATCAACAGAAAATCTGGAGAACGAGACTTAGGAAGCAGACAAGAAAAAAGTGAAGTTACAATGACAGAATTGTGGTCCAAACTCTTGCTACAGGACAAGGCCAGGCATGTCCCCACTGTAGCTCCTGCTCACGGGCCCCCTGGCACCACGGCTGCCCCAGTACCACCTTTGTGCCTTGGTCCCCTGTCCCTGCACCTGAGCCTCCTGGGAGCCTGGGAAAGTGGGCATCTGGTAACTTCTTCTCTGCAAAGTCTCTGCCTTCCAACAAGTCTCAGAAAGTGGAGAATACCCCCCAAATAGGAAGGGCATTGAGATGCCAGGCAACCAAATAGATGGCAAATGTGCCTGTACCAGGAAGGCAGGCTTGGTAATGCTGCATAACAAAATAATCCTAAACACCAGATTTATTTCTTGCTCACACCACATGGCCAGCCAGGGTCAACTGGGCCCTCTCCTCCGGGTCACCTATAACCCTGCGCTCAGGCCAAAATGGCACTTAATTCTCTCCAAGGTCTAAAGGAACTGAGACTCAGAGAGGTGATACAACTTTCCCAAAGTCACACAGCCCTGAGGTGGCAAAGTTGGGATTGCAATGCAGCGCCATCTGCTGCCAAAGCCCATGCCTTTGGCTCCATTTCCATATCTCCCTCCCCTTGGTGACCAATGATCCCATTCCTTTTCCGATTTCTGCCCTTTCTCCTTTGAAATCTGAGTTTGAGCTTGTAATTTCCACCCTTTGGTACAAATTTTTATTAATTGCTCATCTTGGTTGTTCCCCAGAATCCCAGAACAGGACTTTGGGATGTACCTGGGACTGTGCTGGGCCAGAGGCAGTGGACCTAACTGCTACTCCACCATAGTATGTCTGTTAGAATTTTTGATGCAAAATACTCAGCACCTACTGTTATGTGCAATGCATTGGGCCCAGGCAACTTAAATCACAGACAAAATTAACACAGAAAGCCAACAACTAATACTTTTTCTTACAGAATACCACCTGGGAGTGAGATTACTCCGGGGATGGAAGTGAAAACATTCTGCTTTAGAAATGTTCAAAGGTGCTGGATTAATATAGCAATGGCGCTCCCTGGTGATCGTGACTGTGTACTGCACTTCCTTGACTGGAGTTGCGCATTCGCGAGGCATTGGAGGCCTCCTATTCCCTGTCTGGATGAAATCAAGTCTCTCCTAGTCTGGATCACCTTCCATCATCATCTAACCCAACCCCACCTCAATTATATCAATTCCAGACTCAGGGTCACAGGTAGAGGGTGTAGTATTTTCTCAGTTCAGAATTCTAGCCACCTAGACACAAATTCCCCATGACCCACAACGAGATTGCAGCCAAAGGGCAAACCAGTCTCCTGGATCAGTTACCATTCAGACCATGATAGATTCAAACACCATTTCCTACGACCCCACTGCTTTCTTTGCTGAATATCTGGCTACAAATGACACCTTCCCCACCCCTCCCAGACACTCTCTGACCCTCTCCATGACTATGAAGAACTCAGGCCTTTTGCATCCATGTTAAGCTATGTATTGGAATAGACTGGGGACACCAATGAAAAAGTGTGGTCCCAGCTCTAAAGCTCACATTCTGGCAGGAGAAAGGGGTGACCAATTCACCTATAAATTATTCACTTAATTACAGTAATTGCTACAAGAATGAGGCTCTGAGAGACAAGACCAGATTAGGGACTAAGAGTCAGAAGAATTCTCCCCAGGAAGAAAAAGTAAGGTGTGACGTGCAAAAAAAAAAAAAAAAAGACTGTGCAAAGGGATCTGGGAGCTTGGAGGAGTATGAACCTGGGATCCAGGCAGCTTGAACTGGGCTTCTCTGGGGTCTATAAGGGAGTAGAAGTGTGGGATCGAAGAGTAGAAATAGACATCAGGTCATCTCAAGAACAGAGAGATATGAAGAGAAAGTGTTTGTCACTAACCTAAGCAGAGAAAAATAGAGCTGTTAAAGGATGAGGATCATCTGCCATCCTGAACATTTACTTTAAGGGTTAAATTCTCTCGAATAGGAAATGCTGAAACAGAGACATCCCAGGTCTCTGTCTACTCTGCCCCTTGCAAGGAGCCAGGGCTATTGCAAAACTCATTATTTTCATCCCTCCATTGCTCATGACAATGAGCGGGTCCTGGGCAGGAGTCGAGCTAATCATAGGCAGAAGGCTAAAAGGAAGAGCGAGTGGTGGCAGCCACGGGTCCCGGTAGTGAACTGCAGCCACGAAAGTATCAGGATAAAGTCTTACCTAGGAAACTCGTACCCAGGGTATGAGGGCAGCCGGCTCTGAGGAGGTAGCACACCTTGGGTTAAACGTGGCAAGATTGGGATTTAGGAAACTTGTGCTCAAATTCTCCTCTTCCACCTGTCGCTGTGTGATGAGGGCAACAAACTCTCTGGACCTTCATTTCTGGAAAATAGAAATTAAAATATCTGCTTTTTAGATCGTTGTGAAGTAGTATGTGTAAAGTACATCACACCTGGAATATTGCAATTACTCAATATTCGTTTGGGTTTTTTTAATTTGTTATTATTATTAACATGGTCCTCTTCGACGATAGTTACTATCTGGGGGGAAATCTGCACAAATAAAGAGACTATTCAGAGAGGTTGTTTTTTTTTCGTCCCAACTATCCACTATTTTCGAATTTCCTAAATTATGCATTGCTATTCAAATCAAGAGGCGGGAGAAGCGGAGGGGGCGCCAGATACTGTTGACCAATAGAAATTTGACTAGTTCACTGCTTCCCTAAGGTCCCGATCACTGCTCAGAGAGAGCGCAAGATTGCAAATTAAAAGCGCAGATTTCTAGGCCTTGAAAAACGGAATCGGAATCCTTCGGGGATAAACTGCTATGCCACACCTTTAATCTGCCAGCCAGGTAATTCTTACAAGCTGGCACTGCGGGGTTGTGCTAATTTACATCCAGGGCTCCTACCACCAGGTGAGAAAAACCCGCCCAGGTTGCAGCCACCACGAGGGGCCTTGAGCCTACAATTCCCATGCTGCCCCGCAAACTCGCGACGAGCGAGCCCGGAGCCTGCCGGGAAATGTAGTTTCCACGGGCCAGCCCTTCGCCTATAAGAAAGCCGCAGAGGACAGCCGGAAACCTCCCGCCCCACAATGCCCAGGCCGCTTGTGGCGTCATCGGAGGAGCGCCCGGGGCTGAGCGGGCGGTTTCTGTCGCCCCTACCGCCCTCCCCGCAGCCGCCGGGCCTGCCTGGCCTGCCGCCCCTGCCGCCGCTTCCCCCGCAGCCGTCTCGGGTTCATCCTTTCCCTCTGTACGACCCGGGCGCTCGGTCCCCGAGCAGCAGCTGTACGTGGTCTCCCTCGCGGGCCCGGGGCGCAGCCATGGCGGACGGCGGCGGCGGGGGCGCGGGCGCGGTGGGCGGCGGCGGCGGCGGAGCGGGCCCGGCCTCGGCGGGGGCGGCGGCGGGCGCGGCGGGCGCGGCGGGGGGGGGCGGCGGCTCCAGCAACCCGGCCTCGCTGCCTCCCGGCGACCCGCAGCTCATCGCCCTCATCGTGGAGCAGCTCAAGAGCCGGGGCCTGTTTGACAGCTTCCGCCGGGACTGCCTGGCCGACGTGGACACCAGGGTAGCCGACGTCGCCTGGGCCCGGGGGCGACCTGGGCGCCAAGCCGCCAGGCTGTGGCTTTGCTGTGGCTCAGCGGAGTGGAAAACAAAAGATTCCTTTAAAGACCTCGGCCGGCGGTGCTAGACCACTTGGGGCAGCAGCGGTTGCGTTGTCAGTGGCGTCCACGTGGGTTAGACTCGCAGCCGGCTCGCTTCGCTGAACTTGGGGGTTCGGTTTCTGGTTTGGGCCCCTGGAACCTATTTTTCCCGAGATGAGATTTCTTAAATTCCCACCCCCACCCCCCATTAACCGTCCTGGGTGTGTTAGGAACGGCGGAGAAAGCCAGGTAGGCCAGAATGATTTGAAGGTACCATCAGAATGTAGCTCAGTGACTTGCAGTGGAGAGCGTGCATTGTCAGAGACTCACCCCCGCGTTTTGCGCTCCATCTTTGACGAAGCGGCCCGTGCTGCCCGTTTTAGCGCCTAGTGCCATCAGTCCCGAGGAGATGATGCTTCTCGTTGCCTCGTGGCGAAAGTGCTTCGGATTCAGTCAAGTCTGTGCCTTAAGTGGCAAACCTAGAGTAGTTTGCTGGCTGGTGCGTTTGCTTTTTCCCAAAGTTCTCTCTAGCAAGGTTGTGTTGTGGGTTTAGGAGGCTCTGGTCTCCCCTAAGGAGGTGGTTTCTCTGCTCCCAGCCTGTCGTGGAAATCATTTGCCTACCTCACAGCAAGATGGTGAGACTAAAACTAGACCTCCAAGACGAGGAAAGACCCCATTCACTGATTCGTTGAAGCTGTATTGACCTAGGGATGCTGGGCTGTGTGAATACGAGATCGAGTAAAATCACTGCCCTGTCCTCAAAGCTTGTAACTTTAGGGTAGAAAACTAACACACCAGATAGTATATAGACTATGTGATGGGCATCCCATGGACTTTGACTTGTTAGTCTCCAGAATTAAAAACCCAAGTCCAAGTGCTGTCTTTGAAAGCAGGTATTTGGTTTTTATTGGAGTCCCAGATGCGTATTGGCAAAATTTTCACCTTCCTCAGGACTCACGGTCCTCAACTTTCCATCACAAGTTCTCCACTCATAATGCTTACATTTAATTAGCTATTGTGTGGTTTAATCAACATAGTATCAGAAGATTTTTTAATCAGTATTGTGAAGCTGTTAGGAGAGGGAGTTGGCGCCTTCCCCACTCAACACCTCCTTAGGTTTTCCTTCCTGGTAGTTACCAGGTGGTTTTCCTTCTGGTAGGTAGTGTGTTCAGGCACATCTTATTGCGGCATCCTTCCTTTAGCCCCCGGCTTGTCAAAGTGTGGTACTTGACCTGCATTAGCATCAGTTGCAAGTGTGTTAGAACTGTGTTTTCTTAGACCCCACCCCAGACTGAGGAAAGGTATTGAGGATGTTTGTAACTTACTTTTCAGTGCATCCAAAATATAAATAAACAGAATAAGCTGGAAGGTGAGTTGAGAGAGGGCTAGATAATACAATAAAATGTGAGTGGCAGGCACATAGTCCTTTCACGTCTTCCGCTAGTTCAGCTGACCAGACTAGGCTTCAGCTGAGTGAATGTGGGTTGCAGGGTACCTGGGTTCGGGTCCAGTCATGGGTGGGGGTTAGGTCTGCTGCACCTGTGCTCAGCCCAGGTTCTAGGCCAAGGGGATGGATCACCAGATGCAAGGGCCAAGCCTGGCAGTGCCGCACACTTAAGGCCTCTTGTCACTTACACTCGAGTGACCACAGAAAATCCATTTTCCCACTCAACATCAGCGGGACGTGGAAGGAAGCGTTCTCTGGGGCTAAAGAGCAGAGCATGTGGTTACGGCTCGTTTGGAGAAAAGCAGCTGATAGCACCAGAACGTAGGAAGCTCAACGTAGTTTCTCCTAATTTTGTCGTCCTGATCCAAGCAGGAGCTAAAATACGGAAACCGACAAGTGCCGCTCGGCTGCTTTTTTTCCTCAAGAACTTTCCCCTCTGCTTTTCCCAGTGTCCCGAGGCTTTGGCTTCAGACTCCATTCTGGAGTCACACTGAGGTGTGGGTGGCTCCTCATTTAGGCAGAGGGCTTTCCTGAGCCCTTGTCTGCTGCTGAGAAAGCACATCCTGAGGTAAGGGGGGCACTAAGGCATCAGTTTCCTGGATGGAAACAACCGCAACTCTGGGGCCGGGTGACTTGTTGAAAGCAGAGTGGGAAGCGGTTGAGCCAGGCTAGACCCCAGTTGCTAGATTCAGAAGCGGCCTGGGTCTCACCTTGGCCTTGCCGCATGGGCAAGTTGTTTACTTTGGCTAAATTTAAATTTCTCATCTCTGAAACAAGGGCCGGAGCGCTCGTGGGATCACCTGCAAAGGCTTACTGCAAAGTAAGTGGGATAATAAAGCATCTGGCGGGTGTTGTACAGCACGGATTTCAGGGTTTGGAAATCTGTTACCAGGCAAAGCAGTGTTCTGAATGACGGGTCTCCAAAAGTGGGGTCTGAGACTCCTGACCTTGCCCTGTTTTTCTTCAATATTTTAGCCAGCTTACCAAAACCTGAGGCAAAAAGTGGATAATTTTGTGTCGACGCACCTGGACAAGCAGGAGTGGAGCCCTGCAATGAACAAGAACCAGCTGCGAAACGGTCTGCGGCAGAGCGTGGTGCAGTAAGTGCGCAGCACCGGAAGCGGGCGGCGGTCACCGCCGCGGCGTCCTGCTCAGGGCGGGTGGGTCTTTCCAGCAAACATCGCGTATTTGTAGCCGGCTAGTCCACTCCTGCATTCAAGTGAAGGTTTGCGCATGCGGGTGGCTCAGGCACTAAGCCTGTGACTGGGGCAGCGACCGTGTAGAGCCCGAGGACCCAGGTTTACGCCCCAGGGCCGGGGGCGTAGCCAAAACAAATACACAGCCCTTCCTTCTCTTCCTTTCTTCCTGAAAATACTTTCTCCTCTTCCTTCTTTCCTTTCTTTAAAACAGAAACAAAAAATGAAGGTTCAGTCCACAAAGCACTCACTTGAAACTTTTTGGTTTACTTTACCGAGTTCACACAAGCTGCGCGGGTCTCCTGCGCGTCTCCACCCAGTGCCCTAAAGACTTTTGAAATTGCGAGATGTTTCCCTGCTCTTTGAAGTTTTCAGTGTAGTCTGAACACACGCGGGAGTTTATACCAAGATACCAGTGTCTGCTCTTGGGCAGGAGGAGCCGGGCCTTTCTGTCCAGAGAACGTGATTTGCGCACGGCAGACTCTGCGCCCGCGTGGCCCCCCTGAAGAGCCCTGGCAGCTTTCAGGAAGGCACGAGAAGGTGCGTCCTTCAGTGTCCTTGGGCACAAGCATGGAGGTGGCTCACGGGCTCTGGAGTCCTAAGACAGACTTTTCTAATCTGTTCAGAGTCTTGATTCGCTTTTAATGCCAGTGCTTTGGTTCCCACCCTCGGAAGCCACTTGGAACGTCTCAAAACGTGGGAAGCCTCCCTCTTTAAAAACAGACCTGCCAGGGGTTAGACAGTGACAAGCCAGCATCAGAAAGATATGTCATGTGGACGCCTTGCCTTTTGTAATAGCAGAGATGGAGACCAAATTAGTGATGCTGGGGGCGGGGATACACAGTGACGTAGGGAAGCGCCACCGTTGCAGAACGTAATAAAATTGCACAGAGCCACCGACAGACGCAGGAGTGCACAAATCGAAGGACGGTCACATCGTGCCCGTGTCGCCATCTCTTGACTATCGTACTACCTCTGGGCCCAGGGCTGCAGGAGGGTGGCTGGGTGAAGGGTCCGTTTCTTCGCAACTTTGTATGAGTATATGAATATGTCATGATTTCAAAATGTAGAAAAGGACTTTTACCCACTACCACTGTCCGCATGGCTACCAGCTACCTGAAATCGGAATCTTTAAAATGTTTGCCCTCACCTTCTGGGGGATTAGCCAGCATCTTAAAAGCAGTCAAACACTGAATATTTTAAAGTATTCGGAAAGGTGCCATTCATGGTTTGCAGACTGTCAGCGTTCCCCTTCGTGTCCAGTGAGCACGATGCCCTGGAACGTGGGGCCCGTGATTTCACGTAGAGCCCAGAACGAGGACAGTGACTAGTCAGCCCGTCCCTGTGGTCCACACCAGGCCGACAGCCAGAGCACTGCAG
Organism: Solenodon paradoxus; assembly: GCA_004363575.1. Lineage (NCBI taxonomy): Eukaryota > Metazoa > Chordata > Mammalia > Eulipotyphla > Solenodontidae > Solenodon > Solenodon paradoxus. Next base: position 47,626 of record RJWH01003731.1, on the reverse strand, counting down.
GCTCCCTCCCAGCCCCCGGCTGTTCCTCTGCTCCGCGAGGGCCGTCCTCCTCAGAGCCCCGACTCCTGCCATCCACGGGAGCCCTTTCCTTGCCACTTCTCAGGCTTCTCACGCTTCGACGACCTCTAGCTTTCCCTGCTTTTCGGTTTGAGTTCGAATGTGTTTAACCTAAAAGCATGATTTGGGATTTACTGCGAGACCATTTCTCTGTGGTTCTCAGCAACATTTTGGATTGGAGGAAAACGGCACATGAGGATTTGCTCCTGACCCTGGAGTGCGCCTCACCACATGGTTCCTGGTTGCAGGGTCCTCAGCGCCAGCCTCTGGCCCGCCCAGTCCAGCCCAGTCCAGCCCAGTCCAGCCCAGTCCGGCCGTGCACAGGGCTCTGCTGAACCTGAGTCTTTTACCTGCTTGCTGATGGTCCACCTTGTTTCGATCATCCCTTTACTTGATCTCGTGGTTATGTCTGACCCCCGACAAGATTCCCCCAGAGGCTCTTACATCTCCAGGAAAGTGGTTTGCTGATCCAGCTGTCACATCCCCAGAGGCCGCAGGTGGCGTTTTGGCTCGTGAGTCAGGACAGGGGCGCTGTTTCCTAACCCCACCGGAGGCTGACCTAGCTGGGTTTCCCGGGGCTCTTCTTTGGGTCCCGTGATTCTCCCTCTTGCTCCCTGCTCCACTCACGGCCTCCCGGCCTTCTGACAAGCTGTCGGCTGCCCCCGCAGCCAGGAAGCTGCTTTTCACTCTTCAGCCTTCCCAGGTCAGGTCCTGTTCATCCACTGGTCACCCCCTGTGGCCTGACGCTTACCGCGGGTCTCCGTGCTGTCCTGACAACGTTTCCCCCGTCAGTGCCCAGCCTGGTTGTGCCCAAGCCAAGGCTCGAGCGACCTAGAAGTCGGTCTGAAGGAAACCCAGTGAAGCCTGCCCGGGTCCTCGTGCCGGCATTTGAATGTGGGAAGCCTGTGGGACGACCAGGTCACCCTGAACCTGGGGGACTGGTTCCCACACTGCGTTGCTGAGGTGCGTGCTGTCAGGACAGTCTGCTCACTGCCCCGAGTGTGAATGCAGATGTTGGTAAATTGGGGCTCACTTCTGCTCTCCTTCAAAAAGGATTTGAGGGGGTCCTTTTGAGCTGCTTAAGAGCTTAGAGCCAGTTTGTTTTCTTGTCTGTTTACTTGTTTATGTCCCTGTTACTGCGCACGTGTATTATGAGAAACCGCCCCAGCTGAAGGCCAGGTTGGCGTCCTGGTGGTGGTGTGAGCCCCTGGTTTGTGCTGGGTAAGGCGTGGGGACTAGGAACCAGTTCTCCCACTATGCTGCTCTGGCGGATGAGAGTCGATGCTGGCGGACGTGGAGTCAAGCCTGATTTGCTGACTTGGGCAGTGTGGTCAGGACTTTCGTCTCTGCCCATGTGTGTCACATAGTCTTTGTCTTCTGGACAGCCCCTTCCCCTGTCTGGTTCTTTGGGCAGGTGGTCGTGGGTGGGCGAGGTTGAGAGTCAGGAGTTATGGGCCGGGCCCACTCCGGGGTGAAAATAACACTGACTCGAACGGTAGGGGGTAAGTAGATTTCCCTTGGAAAGAACACCCTAGAAGGGCTGGAGCTTTGACCCTGCGGGCTTTTACTGAAGTCTCACACGTGACAGACACGTGGTTGGGAGCCAAAGATGAGCCTCGGGAGAACTAAACAGAACATCTGTCTCCTCCAGGTCAGGGATGCTAGAAGCAGGAGTGGACAGAATTATTTCCCAGGTGGTGGATCCCAAACTCAACCACATCTTCAGGCCACAGATAGAGCGAGCCATCCATGAGTTCCTGGCGGCCCAGAAAAAGGAAGCTGTGCCAGCGCCCCCTCCCGAGCCCGAAAGCCAGGACCCGCCAGTTCCAGCCCAGGATGCTTCCTAAGGTCCGTGTCCTGTCTTCTGTCCGGGAGCACGTCTCTGGCCGATGCGTAGGGAGATAAGGTGGGCAGGAAAGTGGGGAAGCCATTGGGGGATCCCATTCCTTATCTCCTGGCACCTTCTCACCACAGGTGGACGTCAGCCATTGTTAGGAGTCATCCTGCACTGAGCGCTGGTGACTAACATGGTCCCATGTCAGTGAGTGATGTTCCTGTGCCTCCCGCGCGAAGCATTCATGCTTTGAGTGGCTGCTCCGTTAGAGACCAGCTGGGACGATGGGTGTGAGCCAGGGACATGCCGGCGCCAGCCTGGTTTTCCTCACCGCGCTGAAATGAGGCTCGCCCCTGGCCGTGCGTTCATTTGCAGTCCGAGCCCGGCGTCCTGCAGCGGCGTCCTAAATGGGATTCAGCCTGCCGCCTGCGCTGCTGGATTCCCTTGTCCGCGGTCGTCGTCGGGATCGCAGCTCGCCACTGCCGGTTACCGTGGGATTCTTGTCACGCGCTCTCCCGCTTTCATTACATTTGGAATTCAGTTAAAAGTCAGCTGTGGCGGCACAAAGCGCTGCTCTTTGCAGAATTTGTGAGGCATTTATGAGAGCGGTAATCAGCACGTAAATCCCCGAGTCATGTATTGTGACTTGGTCCCACTTGTGTTCTTAGTGTGGCTGTTACATGGCCGGCGTCTGAAGCGTCAGGGAGCGAATGAAAGCAAGACACAGGCTCACACACTCAGGAGGGACTGTCGCTCCCATTTTGGAGTGGAGCGCCTCCATTTCAAGTCTTCTGAGTTGAATCGTCAGTTCCTTTAGGGATAGAAAATGAAGACAGTGTCATCTCGCATCCACTAGTAGCATTTTGATAGGATTCTCTTTTCTTTTTAGAATACACTGACGCCTTCGGGACGCTCCCGGGAACGGTGAAGGGATAGATTCGGTTACCTGCGCGCACAACTTCAGAAGAAGACAGGCCGCCACCATGACTGGCTTCACGGTTCAGCCTTGACTGGAGCAGGGTCCAGACCGAGCAGGGAGCCAGTGTGGCAGAAGGAGACTTGACCGCGTGCACACCCACTGCGTGTGGCCGTCTGGCCCGCCTGTCCTCGGGGGTGACACCCAGTAGACACTACAGAGACACCAAGAAACACTACGGCAACCTGGGCTTGTCCTGAAACAAACCTGTATACTTGAACTTGGAGACTGCCTGTGGGTGTTAGGGTGTGTGCTTAGGGATAAATAAAAGCAACCTGAAAAAGCAAAACCAGTCCCAAAGATGGAGTTTCAAAGAACAGTGACAGTCCTCATCAGCTGGGAGTGGGGACGTGAGGCGTGTTTGATTTCTCTGTTGGCAGCTAGGGGGTACCAGCCATTAGCACCGAAGAGGTTTCCAGTCACCTGTCCCCTCTTGTACACAAATCTCGGAGCTGCAGTTTCCTTTCCCCTGTAAGAGGTGACAGAACTCGGGGTCCTAGAAATGAGGGAGGAAGCACAAGCGTTAGGTAGAAGGGGACATCAGAAGGCTCCTGTCCAGGGCTGCTTATCCTGCGAGTCTTCAGTGTGTGCAGTTTATCCTGACGTTTATGTTTTGTAGAGAAGCGAGTGATGGATAAACAGCTTCCATTTGTAATAAAGTCCTGTACTGCTGCTACTGCACAGCTTCAACTGGACCAGGGGCTTGGAAGGGTGGCCTCTGTCCTCTGCCTGCCCCGTCCTGTGCACCACACATGATGTGGCGGAGGACCGGGTGGGCATCCCTTGGGGGAGCCCACTCCCTGAAGCCAGTGGGTGTCTGTCGCAGACAGTGCCTCCCCTGGGGCCTTGCTAATCTGGATCTTTCGTCAAGGGGGCAGGACACGGTACTGACGTGACCTTGGGGTCTGGGGACCTTTTTTTTCCCTCCTTAGAAAAACATTTTGATTCAAAACACTCCGGGCGGAGGCTGAGACTGGGTCTTTCTTAAAGCCCTCGGGGCCCTGAGCTGTAGGCCCAAGAGGCGCACTTGGTAAACGCAGCCTTGGGCGACATCAAAGGCTGCTGCGGGCTAAGCCTTTGATTCTTGGAACCCACTGCTGGATAGTTAGCCTGACGAATGTGGACCCTGCACATGTTGGTTCCCGGGCTCCTGTGAAAGTGAACTCCTTCCACCTTCACCACCGCATCCCAATCTGCGGCTGCACCGCCACTTTTACGCAAGGGCTCTGTAGCTTGCGTCTCCATTCTAGAACAAACTGGCCATGTGTTTGGGCAGGTGGCAGCTCCGTCTGAAGTGTGTCCCGCTTCCCACCTGCTGGATGCCATTCCATGTCCAGCTGATACAGGCTGCTGTCCATTTCAGTTTGGGGTCCAACAACCAGAGTCCTCGGTGCCAGCAGAAGGGGCCCTCTCGTCTCTTCACTCGACACCTATAACATGGAATGACCTGGGCTTGGCAAAGAAGCTCTTCAGACTAGCCAGTGTCCCCTCTTCAAGACCCCGAGCTTCGACAGGAAGCTCCTTGGAGGAGAGGTCTGCTCCAGTGGGGGAGCCTGGAGAAGCTCTGCTGACACCGGCTGACCTCAGCTCGGCGCCCAAGAGGACAGACTAGAGCCGCCCAAATTCCCAGCTCGCTGTGTTTGGTATTTTGGTGTCTTAAAGAATTCTTTCATTTAGAGGAAGGAAGTTGGCAGGAAAAGAGGAGGAGGAAAGGAAGTATTCATCCATTTAGTTTTTATTGGTTCACCCCATCCTGGGCCACGAACCCAAAAATCCCACGGAGTTTTTTGTTTTGTTTTTTTGAACATGGATTACACCATCTGAGCTGTGGACTTAACCACGAAGCTACAAGGGTGTTCCCATTTGGTGCTTTTTGAAAGGCAGTTTGGAATCCATCCTAGTTCTCTTATTTAGCCTTTTCCATAACTGCAGAAGGATGTACCCATTCACCAGGAAGACCCTGGTCTTTGCGGAATGTTAAATTTGCCAAGATACCAGTTTTTCTCATTGTGTGGAAACCACGAAAGTCACAGATGAGAGGTGATTCCATTTGAAAAGACGAGGCAGCAGAACTGACTGCAGACACAGCACCGTTGGGACAGAAGACTCAGCTCCTCGCTGAGCCAGACTGAACGCGAGGGAGTGCGTGTCCCCTTGGGTCCCATGAAAATGGCAGGCCAGACACCCAGTGAAGACCAACAGCAGCACTGGCGGGGCTGGGAAGAAGGCAGCCCACCTGGGTCCCCTCCCTCCCTGGTGGCTGATCACAGCGAAGCCTATTTGCATTCTCACCAGTCTTCATGCTGCAGATACTCGGTTAGCCGTGCAGAGCCTAGAAAAACAGAGCTTTCTGAGATAAACTAGGAAACTTCCTCCCGGAGGAAGACAAACCTACCAGAAATGCTTCGGCCGGAGCACCTGCCATTCATCCCTGAACAAGAAAGCAGTCGCCGACCTCCAAGCTGCTCTCCCTGTCCCTGGAGAAACGGCTGCCGTCGTGAGTTGCAGCCCCGGGGAGCACAGCATTAACCTGTGAGAGGTGAGCGAGTCTGAGACTCTTTACACGCCGTCCCACAGTGGCGACGTGGCGCAGGGCGGCAGGTGTCCACACAGATCTGAGGAATGGGGAGACTGCCCTACGGGGAACCTGCACACAGGCGTTTCTTTTCATGTATACAATTAAAGAAAAAACTCTTAAGTTCCCTACCTGAGCAAGGGGTGAGCAGTTGGACCAAGATAAAGCAGAAGGGAGGCAGCGTGCCATTTCCCTCTCTGATGTAAACAGACAACGAGAATCAGTTGGGCAGAAATTTCTAATTGCAAGATGGAGCATTCTCTGCTAAAGTCTCTGCCTCCCCAGGACCAGGACAGATGACACCCGGGGGGCGAATTTTCCTTTGCCAAAATGTCTCGTTTGGGCATCTCTTCACCATTGAGGACCAACAAGGAAAAGCAGCAATGACGATGCAGAATAGGAAGAAAAAAAGAACAAAAAACCCCTTGACTTCTAGCATGAGGAGCCTCACAAGAAGCCTGGTTCCTTTGCCTGGGGCAGCCTCTGCAACTTCTGCTGGAGACCTAAACTCTTGGCCCCCTTGCCGCCAGGTCCACCCAGCCCCGACCGCTTTAACCCCTTCTTGGCTCAGTGACGCTCGGGTTTATCAGGTTTCCAGGCGTCATTCTACCCTATTTCTGCCATTTTGTTTTTGGAAGGAAAGATATACGCAGAAATGGAGGCGAGCAGAGACAGGGAGAGGAAGGGAGAGAGAGGAGAAAGAAACACTTTATTCTTTCATTTAGTAGTTCTTGGTTTTCACCCCAGCCCAGGCTCTCGAACTGGGTCCCTTTTAGCACTGACACTCCTCAGGGGACACAAGCATTGAGTCTCACTAGCATGGACAGCCACTACAGTTCTAGTGCTTCTGAGGCATAAACCCCTGTCTTCCCCATGGCAGTTCTCTGGGTCACCCAGGCCTGCTGGCAGGCAGCCCCCCAGCAGACAGTGAAGCACCCCAATACTCATTTTCACTTTAGGGAGCCAGTTTGAAAAGCTGGTAGTGTCCACTGGCGATGAGTTTAATTATTTGCAGATAAATGTGTCTTCTTCCAGCTCCTTTGGGCAAGACTCTGCGGGGGGGGTTTAATTCTTTGTGTCCCTGGCGAGGCCTCTCCTTTTGGACATTGTGACTTAGAAATGTTCAGCATGTAAGTGAAACATCCTAAGCTTTCAAAAGCTATAGGCCGCTGTGAAGGTGAGTTTGCCAAGCAGCTCAGAACGCTGCCTGGGAGCCGGTCTGCAGGCATTGAGGGGCTGTTAGAGAGGGGAGCATTGGTGGGAGTGCAAGCTGGTGCAACCCCTGCGGAAAGCTGGAGAGTCCTCAGAAAGTCGAAGGCGGAAATTCCGTGTAATCCCGCCATCCCACTTCTGGGTGTTTACCCCAAAGATGCAAAAACATGAATCCACAGAGGTGTATGCACCCCCATGTTTACTGCAGCATTATTTATAATTGCCAAGAACTGGACACCACCCAAGTGGCCAACATCAGATGAATGGGTCAAGAAGATGTGGTCCGTACACACAGAATACTACAAGCAGTGTTTTGCCTGTTTTCTTTGTATTTTATGGGTTCCGGCCTTATATTTAAGTCTTTAATCCCCTCTGAATTAATGTTTGTGTACGGTGTTAGGTAGTGAGCTAGTGTGAACTTTTGCATATGGTTGTCCAGTTTTCCCAACACCATTTATTGAAGAGAGTGGCCTTGTCCCATTGTAAGCCTTTGGCTCCTTTGTTATAAATTAACTGTCCATACATACATGTTTGGGTTTATTTCCAGGTTCTCAGTTCTGTTCCACTGATCTCTTTTTATTCTGATGCCATGCTGACTTGATTCCTATTGATTTGCAGTATAGTTTGAAGTCAGGCAGCACCACACCTCCATTCTCGTTCGTTTTCTTCTCTGGGGTCTCCTAGAGTTCCAAAAACGTCTTTTTTTTTTTTTTTTTTCTATTTCTGTAAAGAATGTCTCCGGGATTTTGATAAGGATTTCATTCACTCTGTCTGTTACTTTAGTAATGGCCCTTTAACTGTGTTCATTCTTCCTGTCCATGAACATGGAATGCCTTTCCATTTCTTTGTGTCATCTTCTATTTCTTTTGACAATGTCTTCATAGTTTTGAGTCTTTCACTTCTTTGGTAGAGTTTATTCTAAGGTATTTCATTCTTTTAATGCAATCATAAACAGGATTGCTTTCCTGAGTTCTCTTTCAGCACGTTCATTACTTGCTTACAGAAATGCAACAGATTTTTCAGTATTAACATTGTACACTGCCATTTTACTGTATCTGTTGTTATTTCTAGCAGCTTTTTATTGGAGTCTTTGGGGTTCTCTCTGTATTATCATTTCATCTGCCAATAGTGATAGCTTCACTTCCTCCTTTCCAGTTTGGACAATTTGTGCTCTTTCTCATCTAACTGCAGGGCCCAGGACTTACCGTGTTTTGTTAAAAGCGGTGGTGAGTGGGGCCACTCCTGCCTGGGTCCAGCTCTTTCGAGGAAAAGCTTTCGGTTTCTCTCCACTGAGCAGGCTGTTGGCTGGGGGTTTGTCACGGGCAGCCTTTATTATGTTGGCGTCCATTCCATCTGCCCCCGTTGTTTGGAGAGCTTTTAACATAACAGGGTGTTGAATCTTACCAAATGCTTCTGCATCCAGGGGATCAGTGTCTTTTGATGTTCGAATTGTCCCAGATCTGGCCAGGGGGGTGGCCTTTCAGGCTGACTCTGTGTCCACGTGACATTTCCTGATCTCTCTTTGATCACTGCCTCATTTTTTTTAATTGATTTTATTGAAGGAATATTGCATTTTAACACTAATTCAGCGTGAGGTCTACATGATAGCAAATTTACATCTGTATGGAATACAGTAAGCTTACCTACCACTCATCCCTTTTTTCCTTCACTATGATTAACCCCTCCCCCATCTCTTCCTGCACCCACACTTGGTTTTCTCCCCGCATTAGAAGTCTATTGTTTGAATTCCCTCTCTTCAACTCTGTTATGTTTAACCATAGGATCCAGTTATTCCTGTACTGGGTATTTACCCTGAAAACACAACACTTATTCATAGAGATAAGTGCACCCCACGTTCAGAGAGCATTGCTCCTTGTAGCCCAGACCTGGAAGCCGCATAATGCCTCACTTTCTGACACACACAGCTGCTCACCGGCTCATCTGGTATTTCCTCAGGGTAGGCAATACTCCCTGTGGACATGTCTCAGAATTCCATTCCTCTCCCCTCCGGGACTGGGGGCCAGGAGCCCTCCTTCTGTCTGCTCTCTTGTTCTTTAGCCTGAGGCAGGCGAGGCTTGCCTCCGGCTGGAATCTTGTGGAATCTAGCATTTCTGATCAGGGACAGCATAGCTTAAAATCTGTGGGACAGTATGCAGATAGATGAGGAGAAAACTCACTGGCAAAACCTGAGGGAGCTAAGTCTTTTGTGGAGCGGGGGACCCCAGCTAGCAACTTGGGCCTAGGACGCACCCCTAGATACTCGAGCCATATTTACTCCAGGGAACCGGGACACGCCCACGAGGAAGAAGCTCCACCCCCTCATACATATTCAAGATCCCTCCTGCCTGAGAGGCCGGCAGCACAGGTCGGACACACACGTGTGCGCACCCTCGAGGTGACTTTCCTGGCCCGCAGGGAGCTTCGACTCGCTGTTTCTGCTTCTGATACACTTGTGTGTGATCCTGACCACACGGCTCTCTCCACGGATTCTGGAGGGACCCAGCGCCTCATCAGTGTGTCTCACCCACATCAGCGTCTCCATAAAGAACCTTAAATCCTTTGGTACTTAAAACAAGCTCACTCATGCCCTGTGGAGTAGCAATTGGGTGTAGTTCACGTACATCCCAAGGTCACATTCCAGGGCCCGGGAAACAACCAAAAAGAACAACTAAATAAAATGAAGTGCTTCTTCCTGCCTGCCTGCTTCTATTCACCTTCATTTCTGCCTGTACCGTTCCTTCAAAACACAACAAAACTCAGGTCTCGGTGCCAGCTGTGCCAGTGCTCCCAAGCCCCCTTGGGAGTTCGCGCTCTTTCTTTCATCACGATTCTTTTTCTACAGTCTCCTCTCTCAGTGCATTTACTTTGAGTAGTGACTTCTACACAGAACCCGTGTCCCATCTCTTGCCACCACTCCACACCCATAGATGAGCCCTCAGCCCATTCTGGCTCTGACCCCCACACTGGCCTCATCCCCGTGGGTGCTTACCTACCTGGTGTCTCAAACTGGACCTGATTCTCATTCTAAGATCAGAGGGGATGAACTGGCAACTCCTTCCGGGGAAGAAACAGCCTGAGCAGAGCGTGGTGACAAGAGATGAAAAGGCTGAGCAGTGAATCGGCGCCATGGGACAGTCCCATGTGGAGCCAAGTGGAGCAGGTGACCTGGGTAACAGGATGGGATGGGGTGGGATGGGGACAGATACAGGGTAGTAAAGGATAGTAATAGGATGAGATAGAATAGTGTAAGATGGGAACAAGGCAGGCTGGCTGAGGCGAAGCTAGGCTAGGCAGGTGAAGATGGGGTGGGATAGGATAAGAAGAGGAAACAGAAAATGTCATAAACACCCATGTCAGTCAGCTCACCTCTTTCCATCATTCATCAGATGAGCCTGCCCCCAGAGCACCGTGCGCAGGCGCACCTGCTGGTTAATTTTGCTGTAACATACAATAGCAGCAGTAGACGCTGTTGATGACTCATTGAACCATTGAAACACCCCAGAAGGCAAAGCAGCTGCCATCGCCCATTTTACAGATGGAAAACCTGAGGCCCAGAGCTGCTGTGATGTCACCTGGCCAAAGCTGCCCTGCCGGCCAGAGGGGAGCAGGGCCTGCATCCTGGAGGTCGCAGAGCCCAGCCCAGGCACGGGCTTTCTCCTCCGAGGGAGACGGAGCAGAGCTAGAAGAGAGAGGAAAGCATGGGGTGTGGAGGAGAGAAGAGACAGAAGTGCTGAGGGGAAGGAGAGTCCTTAGTGATGTGCAGTCTGCAGAAGGCGGGAGGCAGCAGCTCCGCGTGGAGCCCACCTGGGTTGACACCAGACCGACCCCCCAATGACCAGGTGACCCTGAGCAGGTCCTCATCACTGCTCTTCCATGACTTCATCAGAAAGATGGGGCAGGAGCTCCGGGCAGAGAGGCCGGTGGCCCTCCGGGCTTCACTGAGCAGAGCTCGCACCTAGTCACGCCAGAAGAGGGGGCCAGCAGGACTCCACCTGCTCCCCGGCCAGGAGGAAGCGTTGCTGTCAGAGGCCGCTCCTCAGCTGGCCCAGGCTCCTCCCCTCCCAGTTGGGAAGGCTGAGCAACGTGCCGCAGCCCTGACACTTGCCACCTGTGCCCGTGAACAAGTCATCTGGTCTTCTCCGAACCTCAGTCTCCTCCTCTAGCACACTGCTGTAGCTGGGAGTGGAGCCGGACGTCGCACACACAGATGTCGGTGTACAGTGCCGCCCACCTAAAACCTACGCCGTGTGCCGGCAATGAGAGGAAAGCTGCGCCCCCCTGTGGCTCAGCAGTGAAGGTGCAGGCCATGTAATAAAGCCCGAGGATCCAGCTTTTGAGACCAGGGACCTGGGGAAGGAAAAGTAAATACATACATACTTATATACATACAGTAAATATAACACTGCTATAAGGAATATAGATCATCTTTAAATAGAAATGATTGCTATTCATTTCACCTAAGGAGGCAAACTGGCCAAGATGGAGACAGCACCGATTTGCAGGGTGGAGTCCCAGCTCCCCCCACAGTAGCTGAGCAGCCCTGGGCGGGTTCTCTCATCCTCTCTTTGCTTTCTCATCCGTTGAAATATGCAAGGAAGATAAAGCATGCGAACCCCTTGGTACTTGCCCTGGTTTGTAGAAAAAACATGCCTGTCTCATTCTTGGCTTAAAACAGTTCCTGACTTGACCCTGCCTTCTAGCTCACCCCATCTTTCTCCCCGATTTTCCAGCTGAAAGCAGCCTTGGTAGGGCAGACACCCAGGCCCAACCCCAGCGACAGTCTCTTCACTGTCACAGCTATTAACAGACACTGGTGTTGTAAGTAAATATGGCTCACTGGTGGCCCTGGAGGCCACCATCCTCACAGGAGGTCAGCTGGAGGGTGGCGGCTGACTGGATGGAAATAACAACCATGCCCAAACAGGGCAGGCCACAAAAGACCCTTGGTCTGGTGGAGCAGCACCAGGGTGTTGGAGGCAGAGGGCAAGTAGGCAAGTCCCTGGCTCCTGTCTCACCCATACCCCACTGGGCCTGGGGTCACCCTGCCCTGGGTTCTGGGTTCCTCTTTCATCAGGCTATGAGCTCCCAGAAGGAGCCCCTCATTCCCCATGCTCCCCAGTTGGTCTGGCCCCAGGTGTGACCACAACAGCAGAGCACCCCCAGGTCCCTACACCGCCCTGCCAGCCCTGTGATCCACTCTGCCGCAGACCAAGGAGCCAAGTCTGAGCCCCATGACTAGCCCAAATCACAGAGCTGGTGAGAGACCACTGGGGTGGAGTCCAAGTCTGGCTCCTGAGTCAGCATTCTCCCCTGCTCCCTGCTGGGAAGTCCCTGCTGCCTGTCCCAGAGTCCACCCTGTGACTTCTCCCCCTCTCTGCCGTCTGTTGCCAGCACCAAGCACACATCAACACCCCGAGTGAGGTGGAGAGTACCCACAGATAGAAACAAGAACTGGGGGTTAGGGGGATTTGCCAGTGAAGGAGAAGGGGCTGGACTGAGCATGTATCTGTATTTTACACAAGGATTTCTAACACGAACTCATTTTATCCTGACAGGGTGGGTGGTCAGACTCTCCGTTTCCAGTGGAAGAAATGAGCTTACGAGGCCCAAGGATCACCTGCTCTTAAGAGGCAGGCCTGAGACGCTCCCTGTGGCCGAGTGGGTAAGGTGACCGGACATAGTCCTCCTACATCTCAAGGACCCAGATGCGAGACCCATGGCTGAGAGGGGACAACCAAGATAAACAGCTAAATAAATAAATGCTTCTTCCTCCTCTGCCTGCCTGTCTGCCTGCCTCCTCACCTTCATTTCTGCCTTTAAAAAAAAAAAAAAAAAGAGGCAGGACTGAGTGTGGGCCAGGCCTGGGGTGCATGGTGAGGACCACAGCGGGAGACCTTTGAGGACCATCCCAGACACCCACCCACTCAGTGTGGTCACCACCCTGAGTGAACCTGCACAGAAACTGCCATCATCATGGGTCTGCTCAATGAATGAACACACAGGTAAACAAACAGATTATTCCTTAGGCTCCTTGAAGTTCTAGAAGCCTAGTGGAGGTGTTCAAAGCATGGACTGCAAAGTCATACTGGCTGCTCCAATCAGCCATGTGTTCTTGGAATGAGTTACTACATGCTCCCATCTCTCAGTTTTCCCATCTGTGATATGGGAGTAATAACAATGCCTGCCTTATTGTGAGGCAGCATCTGGAACTTTCCCGGGCATTATATAAAAGAATATCCAAGTGAGTGTTTGGATGGATGGATGGATGGATGGATGGGTGAGTGGGTGTGTGGGTGGGTGGTTGAATAAATGGATGTATGAATGATTGAATGGATGCATGAGTGGGTGGGTAGATGGATGGATGGATGTATGGTTATATGCATGTACGGTTGGGTGGTTGATTAATAGATAATAGATAAAATAAGTATAGATCTATATACACATTGTGTATTATATATATATTTATACACTATATGTACTTATGACTCTGTCTGTCTCAATCTATTTTGATATAAGTCATGATTGTATGTACCTTTAAAACTACTCATTTTATTAGGTTACTATTCAGCCAACTGGTACAAATATCCTCTTTTTGTAAGCTTAGAAACATTTGCACAAAATCCCAATTTATGTTTTGCTTCACATACAAAAGTGGCCCCAGGCCTTGATTGGGAACAATGAGGAGGGCGCACCCCCTAAGTCTTGGCACTTGAGTGGCTTTGCTTTCTTTCTGCTTCAGAAAAAGCACTGGGATGGGGACTGATTTTACATGCCAAAGCTGTGAGTTTCTATGTAGCTAAGGAAAGGTGTGGAGCAGAGAGGGTGGAGGAAGCCCTGAGGTAAAGATAGCAGTGAAGATAAAAACAGAAGTGACTAGTGGTGGCTAGAAATTCACCATCCCAGGATGGGAGCCAGCAGCTCAGGGTGTGATCAGGCTGTGACATCTGAAGAACAGAGGCCTGCAGAGACCAAAGGCGGCTCCCACTCATTCCTTCCACACACATACTCACCACTTGCGCTCTGGGTCCAGCCCCTGATGTCACCAGTTTGAGATACTCCTTTCAACGCTGATAGAAAATGCCATAGCAAGACTCACAGGCACATCGTGGCCTTGCCTGGGTTCCACACCAGGACCCTCTGAGGGAGAATGAGGTAGAAGACCTTTTGCTTGAACCCAATGCGAAATTTAGTCTGCCAGGAATTTCCCATGGTATTACGAGGCTGTAACTACGTCCTGTTATCGTGACCAAGGACAAATGAGCATCGCCTCCCTACTCTGCAGCTGTGCATAACTGATAAGAGTTGCCAGTAGAAACCACACATAGCCAAGGAGAGGAATCATTACCTCAGAGCATAAAAAGAGCTCCCCTAGGCCCCCCCGTTGCTCAGCTTTGGGTAACAATACCCCTGGGTCAGCACCAGGGCTTGCAATAAAGTGCCTTTTCTCTGCCTTGGAGTGCCCAGCTGTCGGTCTTCTCGTTGTCTGGAGGCTCTGCCATAACAAGAACACTGGATTTCTTTGGAGGAATTAATGTGATAGAATGAAAGGATGGAGGGTGAGAGTCTTAGCACATGCATACATTCGAAAGGATTAATTAAGAGTTCAGAACAAGGAAAAGAATGGTCTTATCTGGAGAAGGAGATTAAAGACTGGCCAGGAGAGATGGGAATATTCAGGGCCACCTGGGCGAAGGTCAGAGAGAGACAGTCTGGTGACAGGACGACGAAGAGAAGAGTGGAGGGGGACAGAACTTTCTAAAAGTAACTCTTTAGGTTTTATTTTATTGTGGGAATACAATGTGCTCTGAACCTCTGATCCACGTACTCAATCTTGAGTGAAGTCTACACTGATCCTACTGATTATGTGACGGGTAGTTTTCAGAGCTCTTAAAATAATAAATAATATAAACACAATCACCACCACCACGTGTCAGGCTTTAGACCATGTGGTCGATGAATTTGATCCTCGAGACAGTCCTGTAAAATGAGTTCTATCATGATCTCCATTTTCCAGGCAAGGAAAGCAAACGGCCGGCCCCAGGCCTCTTACCTTTAAGGCCCCTCTTACCGGGCCTCTCCCCACGTGGCCAGGTTCAAAGGGATATATGCCCACCTGGCTCTCATGCCCCCACCTTCTTCTGGACCATGTCCTGGTTACGCAGGACCCCAGAATTTCCTACCTAAATGTTTCTTCTAGGTAGAGCCAGGATGGGCCTAATCAAAGTATGTTGGAAGGAACAGGCACACACCGAGGGCCCCCAGAGAAACTCGTTGCCTTAACCTAGGCCGCACACAAAATACCACAGACTGAGCGGTTTAAACAACAAACATTGTGAGACTGGAAGTCCAAGATCAGGATGACAGTAGGGTCTGGACACAGCTCTCTCCTGGCAAGTAGATGGCTACCTTCTGTGTCCTCACGTGATCGCGCAAACTCGCTGGTGTCTCCTCTTGTAAGGACACTAACTTTATTGCTTGCATAAGGCCCTGTCTCCAAATACAGTCATGCTGGGGGTTAGGACTTTAATGTAAAACTTGGGGTTGGGGTGGGGGGCAGGAGACACACATGTTCTGTCCATAATACAAAGAAAAACATGACTGCCTAGGCGGTGAATGATTCCAGAACAACTAACAGACGTTCAGGGTCTCTTCTGGGGGGAATCATGTCTGAACATGAACTACGGGAGCCAGCCTTGAGCCCAAGGGTGGGACATCATGGCAGAAATGACAGAGAGAGACGTGCCGTCATGCCCCCAAGGTGGTTTCCTGCCCACGGGGCTGTGCGGCACTGGTGTTCAACAGTGACTGGTGTTCAACGGTGACACCGTGTGATACGAGAGGCAAAATCAAGGGGGACTTATGGACTCTCTGTTCTCTCTGTAACTGGTACTTCAAAGGCAAGACTAAGGGTGGTCTGCACTTCTTGGAAAATTCAAAAGCAAAATATTAAACTTTGTAATAATACCATTTGAGGGAGAGGAAAGGAGAATTCATAGGAGAACACAGGCACATCTAAATATACATGGAATAGGGACAGGACTTTGGGCTTCTTTTATAAAATAAAATGCTTCAAGTGTTTTTTTAAAATAAAATAAAAACCTAGCATGCCCTGGTGGAGTAGCAGTTAGGTCAATCACCTCCAAAGGACATGGGTCACATACCCCTGGGTTCAAGTCCTGGGTCCAGGGGGACACAACCAGTGTGAACAACTAAATACAAATCAGATAAGATGCTTCCCCTCTCTCTGCCTGCCTGCTACTCACCTTCATTCCCACCTGTACTTTTCCTTTAAAATTTTTAAAAATACTTCTTTTAATAACCTTGTATAACATTGTCTACTGGTAAATTATGATGGTCAGATTGGTGTGGCAATTGGTATCTTGTTATAAACCATATCAATAATCTGTTGAAATGTGTACTTTTAAAAAATAGTACTTTAGGGGCTCAGGCAAGTAGGATACTGACGTGAGGACCATGTAAAGTCCAAGGACCTGGTTTCCAGATCCAAGACTGGGGTGAAAAGCTACAATGAACAACGAAATAAACAAAGATGTGTCTTCCTCTTCCTTCTTTTAAAGTGCATATTTCTCCTCTCTGTTGCTCTTGAAGACAAAGACAAGGAAAAGAAAAAGCAGTGATTTAAAACAAAATGAGATAGAATAGCATGCCTAATGGAATAGCCAAAACCCAGAATTCCACCAACGCAACACCCAATGCTGGAAGGATGCTCAGTAGCAGGAACTGCCATGCTTGCAGGGTGAGGGAAAAGGCCTGCCCGCTGCGTCCAGCAGCCATGAAGACAGCCATGAAACTGCCAAGCTAGCGGAGCCATAAAACATCCTGCCGCCTGGGCTCACCGAAATGCCAGAGACAACTGATAAGACAAAGAACTTCCTTAATCGCCTGCAAACGGAATCTTGTGTGTGTGTTGCAAATACGTGTCTTGCAAATTGAATCTTGTGCCTATGGCCACGTGAAGAATTTACAAATGACTAACCTGGGTCCTCTTGTAATCCCCGTTCTAATTTAAACCTCCCTTCTCCCAGGCTTCTTCTAACCTATATAAGTGTAACACAACTGCCATCTAAGCTCAGCCTTTGGGGAAGAATCCCTGCTGAGCCCGCATGTAATAAATCTGCCTAAGATACTTCCAAAGAGTGCCCTCTCAGTTTATCCCAGCTTCCTTCACAAGCTAACAGACTGGGTTTGCAGCTGTCACCTGGTATCTCATACGGGCATTGTGGGACCCTCCGATCTGTAGCCAGTTGGTCAACACGAGTCTGGTGTCTAAAGTGCTGGATGGTCCTGGGTGCCTAAGCCTTTTACCTGTGGGCTCTGATGGTGTCTCCAGGTAGATGGTGTCAGGACTGAGCTAAGTCCTCCAGCATCTTGCTGGTGTCTAACATGTGCACACTGGAAACTGGTCTCAGGACATCCCTATTCAGGGCACAAGACCTCAGCAGGAAATGTGCTTCTCGCATCTGCAGGCAACTCAAAGATAGAACAACCTGCAAGACAAAGTCTCCTGCAGTCTGTGTGTGGCAGCTCAAAACCAGGACAGCCTCAAGGAAGGACAATGTGACTGAACAGTAGAAACCTCAGTCTCTCCTTCTGGAAACAAATTCAGCTCTTTGGAGACATCGGTTCCCTTGGCAGGGGCTGCGTGCTTTAAACCAGACTCCTTGAGACATCACAGCCAGCGCTCTTCATCATCAAGATGACAGACTCTTAAGTGCCCAGAGTCTCCTGGGGACCGGACAAACATTGGCAATGATAGCATTTTATTAGCAGGCTGGCAGCTCTGCAGGAAAAATAACCTTTCCATGGAGTGGCCAGAGTTTGTGCTCCTCTAAATTCTTTTTGCCCTTCATTCGACAGTCCAACTAGAAGTCTCTTCTTTCATCACAGCGTGGAAAAGTTCATGGTGGCATTCCCCCAGAGCTGGGACCTGCTCACCAGCCCCCAGGCCTGATCCTCCCCAACTAGATGATTCAGTGAAAGGCACTTTCTGAGGACTTCATTGTGATGTGGGGGACGGGGAGGAGACACACTGAGGAGATGCCTAGTCCATCCAGAAAGAATCTGTGGAGAGAGCCGTTGGGTCAGGATCACACGCAAGTGTATTAGAAGCAGAAACAGCAAGTTGAAGCTCCCTGCGGGCCAGGACAGTCTCATCAAGGGGATGCACACGTGCCTGGCTGACCTGTGCTGCCTGCCTGTGACTCAGGCAAGAGGGATTCTTCCTCTGTAGGTGTGCCCAGGTTTCCTGGAGTAAAAAAGAAGCGAGTATCTGGGGCTGTGTCTTAGACTCAACTCGCTAGGGTGGGGTCCTTGCTCTGAGGTCTTTACTCTTAGAAGTCTCAGGTTTTGCCAGTCAGTTTTCCGCTCACACATCTGCACACTGCCCTAGAGATTTCAAAGCGATGCTGTCCCCGCATCAATTTCAGGATCTCTAGTCACCCAGCTCAGCCCTGGCCCCTCCTTCAAAGAGAGAGGAAGGAGGGGAAGATACTCTTGGGGTTGATGATTATGCTGTGATTTTTCTGGTTTTGGAACAGAGTACTCAGAGCGGAGACAAGAAAAGCTGGCCACTGTTGTTTGGGAAGCTGCTGAGTACAGGGTATGAAGATTCCAGGGCCTGTCCAGCATGAACGGTCCAGGGAGAGCCGCTGGGGCCCCGGCGTCAGAAGCAACCCTTTCGCTGCGCTTGTGAGGAGAGAGAAGGCTGGAAAATGCTCCTTGAGCTCCCCTACAGGGAGCCGAGCAAGTCCAGGCCTGAGACTTTTCTCTTCCACCCACCTCCCGTTTTGGTCCATAACCGATTTTGCTTCATTTTCTTTTCTTTTTTGAAGGAGAGATGCAGGCAGGAGTGAAGGCTCTGGAGGGAAGCTGGGCCCAAGAATTTGGAAGCACCTTTAATCCACCCTGACCGTCAGGTCCCCTCCAAACCCCTTGGGCCTCTCCAAAAAACTTCACATGCATCCATTAACCTGAGTGTAGCTCGTTACGTCCCTCAGGCCCATCGGTGTGTGGGTCTCATCCCTCACTGATCGCAGGCCCACCCGAGCAGCCAGAAACTACTGAACATGCATCCTGCCCCCTGCTCCTGTAGGACGGCGCCTCTGGGGCCCAGGCCAGAGGAGGATCAGCGGCCTGCTGATCAGCTAACTTGCACCTGCGCCCTCAGACGGCTGCTCTGGGGCACCCCTGCCATGCTCCCCTGAGGAAGCCAGAGGTCCCCTGACCCCCACACAATGGCCAGCCCTTGACACTGATGAGGGACAGGAGAGACGGGACTGGCTGGAAAACTTGGAGTTCCCTGGCAGCCTGAACTGGGGACATGCCCCCTAGCTACCCCCACCCTTGACCTCTGGCTGTCTGGAGAGCTGGCACCCCTGGGTCCCCCAAAAAGGGAGGTCCCTCTCCCCCATATAAGAGACTCCTTTTAACAACTCTCTCTCTTGCTCCTGTAACCCCAAGCTGCATGCGTGATTTCTGTTTAGTTTTTTTTTAATAAACTTGCCACGTGGTCTTGGGACAAGGGGTCTCCCCTCGAATTCTTTCCCTGACAGACAGCACTGGCCAGTGCCAGGCACCTGCATCACATTCCTCGACGCTGCCTTTTCACATATCCAGTGGGGTGACAGACTGATGTTTCATGTTGAACTTTTAAAGGAAAGCCTCCTCGCAAGTGGTGGCGGAGCCCACTCCACTGGACAACGGTGAGGAGCGCTTGGTGATGTGGTGGAGGGCCGGGTGTGCTGACGTATTTTCAAGAAATGGGGAACCTGTACATATGAGGTTACTTTAATGTGTAGAATAATTACTGCAATGAGACTATAATAATAATAAAGCCATGCCCCTGCAAGCCCTCGCCCAGACCAATGAGATGGGAACCCCCGAGGTTTTCTGAGCTCCCAGAAGTACAGAAAGGTTGCCACTCACTGGCCTCCCCGTCCAGGCAAAACGCTCGCCCGCAGTCACCCTTTTCCATCCTGTGCTTTTTCCTTGTTCCCCTTCCTTCCTCTGTCTCCCCTCCCTTGCCTCTTGCCCACATGGGCATGACAGAGAAAACAGGAATCTGGACTCTAGATAAGCCCTGAATACTTATTCTGAAAAAAAAAAAACATCGTTGCACGCAGCCTACTCACCCTAGTGGGTATCTGTAACTGGGCACCCCTTTTTTTATTTAGTTGCTAAATCTGATCACCAGAGACTTATAAGGGAAGACCTATAAGCAAAAAAGGGGAAAGTCTTCTTCCCCTATAATGAGCAGAGAGCTGACGAAACCGCCAACACCCACGTCAGAGTCAAACCCCAGGGCTCAAGGGCTGAGTCCCTGTAAGAATCAGCCAAGGTTTCTGCTTTTCTCCTTCGCGGTGCTAGGGACCCCCCGCACTACGAGTTCCCGCCACCAGAGGGCGCACTACGAGCGGGCGGGAAGAACCTGCTTGGCACTGGGAGGAACCGAGATGCTCAAAGAAAGCATCTTCTAGGGGAACTTCAATGAGCCAGCAGTGGTTCGAAGGAAGGGGCTTCCTCTTCTGAGCGAAGTTCTCTTGACAATAGCCAAGATGAAATCAGAGAGTCGGGTAAGCCCAGGGTACAAAAGTCAGGCCTCACAAACTGGCAAATTGTTTCTAAAGTGGTTTATTTTTTGTTTTTACTGCACAAATGAAACAAACCATTCAGAGTTCAATCTAAAGCCTCCATCTCACCTCCACCCACCCTGCCTCCCTGGCATAACGGGTGACAGAGTCACAGCAGTTCCCCCCAGAATTTCTATGCACCAGAATGTATGTACACGACTCAGGTTTGTTAGCAAAATTCTATTAACCAGTAACACGATAGGATATTTAAACCCAGAGAGATCAGTAACCACATCAAAGTCCACAGACTAAATGCTGCAAAAGAAAAATAGTGATTGTTAGGCTGGATTAATAACAACAAGACGAAAAATAACAGTTATTTGCTGCTAGAAGAGACATACCTGAACTATAAGGGCTCAGAAAGATTGAAAGTAGAAATGTAAAAAGTAGATATCACGGCAGACACGGTGGCAAAACTCTTTACACAAATGCATCAGGGCATGTGTGTGTGTATATATCCATGTACATTGCTGGGGAAATGCTTTTCGTTTAATACATTTCGAGACTCATTCTATGATGCAAAGAATTTTGTTCCAAGGAAAGGTGCAGGCAGGAATGAAGGCAGGTAGGCAGAGTAGGCAGGAAAAGAGAGGAGGAAGAAGCACTTTATTTTACTTGTTCATTTCGTCGTTGCCCCTGCCCACGCCCCCACCCCCGCACCCCTGCCGCAGGATGCAAAGCCCGGTGGGTGGATGGGCTCGTCCTCTGGGCCACCAGGGCGCACCACGAGAATACAGATTTAATTGTATCTTCAAAGTGAGTCCAGGAGGTTATTACTATCCTCTGTTTTGCAGATGGAACCACAGCATAAAGAGATGACAGAGCAAGCAAGTGGCCACATTGGGATCTGAACCCAGGTCACCTGTCTTCAGAGCACAAATCTTAAAGACCCTTCTGGAATGGATGCTTTAACCGCAGCATGACAGTCCATGCCAGGGCCAGGCCATGATGTTTTCAACCACTCCCTTTTCAATGGCAATTTGCTGTGGCCAGGACTCCACCAGGACCGACGGCACGGTGTGGACTCGCGCATCATGGAGCTTGAAGCTGGGCAGGCAGAGACCGAGGTGGAGCATGCGCATTCCCGGCGCCGCAGACACCGCTCCGCCGTCGCGGCCGTGGCGTGAGAACGTGTCCACCGCAAGGTCTGCCGGGAAGCGGACGGCGCGGGTGGAGCGGACGGGGTGTGGGTGTGGGGACGGCCAGCAGTCCCACGAGGCTGGAGGGTGGCGTCTGTGGGCCAGTCGTGAATGTTAGTTATGTTTTCTCCGCTGCAAATTTACCAGGCAATCCAATATTTCACTGGGGTTTGAGCTCTCATTCCCGCGTTGCCAGAGAATTCAGGATCTTTATGAGCCGTTTGCACTTTTATGCTGCAGACCATGTTCTAGTTTCTCACTTTTCCCAGCGGGCTTCTTATCTTCGTGATTTGCAGGTGCAAATTAATATGATGGAATATGTAGCTCTGTCAGTTACAGATACATATACTTGAACCCCACTTTAAAGGAAGGGTGAAGGCAGGAATGAGGGCACTTTTTCATTTATTTATTTTTTATTTAGTTGTTCATCTTGCTTGTTCCCCCAGGACCTGGAACACAAACCTGGGTCCCTGGGATATACATAGACTGTGCTCCTTCGGAGGCGGCTGACCTAACCACTACTCTACCAGGGCACCCTCCCCACCCCGCCTTTTTTTAAGGAAAGGTGCAGGCAGGAATAAAGTTAAGTAGGCAGGCAGGAAGCGAGAGGAGGAAGAAGTACTTAACTTTATTTAATTGTTCATCCAGCTCCAGGTCTTGAACCTGGGACCTTGGGATGTATGTGGACTACGCCCAGGGTGTACTAAGCTGCTAGGCCACCCAGGCATACTGAATCCCACCTTTTATAGAACACGAGCGTATTCTTTTTTTGAAATAACATTAATTCACAACATAATCTAAGTTTCAGATGTACAGGTTCACTTCACATATATAACACACCACACTCACCACCAAATTTTGAATATGAATTTCCACCACTGCCCATTGGACCCCGCAACCCTTTGCTCCCACCCACTACTTCCCTCCCCTCTGGTGACCTCAGTTCTCTTGTCAATGTCCAGGATTTAGTTTGGTTTTGTTGGTTTCTTTATACTCCACGGATGAGTGAGCTGGCCCAATCTTTCTCCTTCTGACTTACTCCACTCGTGCTAAGTGAAGCTCCGCCATGTTCTTGCGAAGGGCACGGTTTCCTCTTTTTATAACTGAGTCCTGTTCCATTGTGTGTGTGCACCACATCTTTATCCGGTCTGTGGGCACACAGGTAAAGCATAAATTCGTATAATCGCAAAACAGGACTCTCAGTTGCAGCTTGTGAAAGCCAAAACAGGGACAACCCCTCTATAGGGGTTGGCGCTTGATCGTGGACTCCAAATGCCCTGTAAAATCTACATATCCACTGTCAGGGCGATTGCAATTTTGTCCTAAGAAATTAAGGCAGATATAAGTTAGCTACAAAGATGCTCATTCCAGTTTATTCATGTCAACATTGGGGACATTTCATTATCCAGCAAGAGCGTATTTGGTACGTTATATTTTACTTGCAGAAACACAATGCTGCCATTTTTTAAAGATGTGATAAAAGCTCATTTTGTGGCTGTACTATTCATTGAAAAAAAGAGGTCATGAATGATTTTATCCAGTCTTCTCCAAGTTTCATGAAAATGTTCAGAAGGATAAACCCCAAAATATTAACAGTGGTTTTTCCTCTGAGTGGAGCTGTTAGAGAGTAGGTTTTATTGTCTTTGTGCTCATCAGAATTTTTCTAGATTTCTGAAGACCCTGAATTACTTTGATAATCCATTTCATTATAAATACATATCAGTTTAACATGGCCCTGAAGGAGGCTCATCCCCTGACGTTCTGCTCCCGTGTGTTTTTCTCTCAATGAGTGAGAGCTGGTGGGAGGGACTCAGATGATCCTGCAGAAGCGAAGGTGTGGGACATCCCAGGCTGAGTCACGGGTACTGTGACTCCCTCCTCTTCCCCTGGCTCACGTGCTGGGGAAAGCCATCAGCTATGTTGTGACGTTATTCAGGGAGCCCCGGGGCAAGGTCCACACGGAGAGGAAACCAGGCCAGCACGAGCTTCCAACCATCTGACTGAGCTGCCATGGAAGTGGGTGCTGCAGCCCCAATCCAGCCTTCAGATGATAGCTTGACTACAATCTTCCATGAGGCTTGGAGCCAGACCACCAGCTAAGCTGTTTCTGAATTCCTGACCCAGAGAAACTGTGAAAGACGATCATCTTTGCTGATGTTTTCAGCCACAACTTTTGAGGGGTACTGCCATTCAGCAGGGAACTAATAGAAAGCTTGGCATCAGAGGTGAGAGACCATTAAAACAGAAACCTAAACGTGTGGGCTTGGCTTTGGACCTGAGCAGTGAGCCGACATGGGGAGGACGTTGAGAAAGTGTCAGAGAAACTCTAAGCAGCATCAGATTGGCAGAGAGATGTTGGGGAGGGTTTAAAGGAAAAGGGATTGGAGAGCCGAAGAAAGGAGAAACTGATGGAGAAGCAGACATCGATAGCTCTGCAGCCACAAGGAAAATAGAAGGCATTCTTACTAACTTGGGTGATCTCAGTAAGGAAGTTCCCAGCCGAGTCCAGACATGGGGGTCCTCCCATAAAGACATCTCACTCACACCCATACAAATGAATCAGGACATGTGTCCCCGCCCTGGGCCTCTGGGCAGGTCTAACGGGCAACAGGAGCTGTGTTCACTGACCTCTGCAGATTTGGTGGATTGGGAAGGTAGAAGGTTGTATTGCATCTAACTCCCAGGTCAAGTTGCAGAGGGCTTGGGAGTGATGCAAGATGGGGTTCCTGTCCCCCCAGAATCTACAGCAGAGTAGCCCCTCAAAACATTTCTGATGAAGCGGAGGGAAGCAGTGAGAAATCCTGTCTCCTGCACCATGATCTGCATGGGCCATGGTTTGGAAGACTGGAAAGATCAGGCGTTTGGCCCATCACCTTAAGGACAAAGCGCTATGGACCAGAGTTAGGGTGTAGGCTGGACTGCCCCAGAGTTGCCCCAGACAAGGATTTGCATCCTCGAGGACCCTCGGTATTATTCTCCCGAATGACAGACACCACGAGTGCTCATGCGCTCTCTCCTTTCAGAGGGTGGCCTGGAATCTGAGTGTCCTTTATTCAGTTATGTCTCCTTCCCCCATTCGGCGTCTTTGAATACCCTTCTTAGCTGAGAATTCCCTCTTCCAGGGTCCCCGACTCCCCAGAGGAGCCACCACTTCTGTGTCCCAGAACTGGCAGCAGGCATGAGACAGAGCAGGCCATCCATTCACCAGCAACAGAATTTGATTGACTTGGGTCAGCGGCTCGGGTGACACGGGCTCCCCTGGCGGTGGGAGGCATGGGGCCAGCATGGGGCCACTGTGCGGTGCCCCTGCTTGGGCTGCCCTGTGGGAACACGTTTTCGGGGCTGTGTCCCCATCGGGAGAGAGGCTGGGAGACCCCAATACACAAAACACAAAACACATTCTGTTTCAGCTTCAACTCGCCACAGGCATGATCTAATGCTCCTTTCTCAGTTGCCCGGCCCTGACCAGCCCACTGAAAACGCCGGCTCCTCCAGAACCCCAACTCCCTTCCCTGCTCATTTCTTCCCTTTTATAAAAACAGCACTTAACCACCCTTAACATTGACTTTATCATCTTTTCTCTTCTTTTTAAAATGTTTTGTGTTTTTTTTTTCTCTTTAGCTTTTTTGTTTTCTGTTCTTTCATTGCTTTCTACTTGTGTTGACCTCATTATCTTACGATTTATCATCTTCCTCCACGTGGAGGGGGAATCTTGGTCTATCTGACTCATTGATGTCTCCCCTCTGCCTAGAAGAGTGTTTGTCTTAGAGGGAACCTCACTACATAGTGGTTGAAGCAATGAGTGAATGGATGGATGGATGGATGAATGAATGAGCGAGTGAATTCATGAATGAACAAATGATGATGATGATGATGATGATCAATGAAGTCATATAGGAAGAGGTTGAATAATGGAGGCATCAGGGAAAGAACCTTCCAGACAGAGGGAACAGACCATGCAAAGGCCCTGTGCTTAAGCACCAGCAAAGAAGCCAGCCTGCCTGGGAATGAGCAAGGACAAAAAGGGTGGAAACGGGATCACTGAGAGGTGAGGGAGGCATTTACTCTGAGACAGAAAACCACTGGGGAGCTTAACACAGGGACATGATCTAATGTTTTATCTTATAAACATTATTCTGTCTGCTGTCTAGAAAGGAGACTTTCGGGGAAGCAGAGAGGAAGCAGGGAGACACCTCAGAACCCACTCCTGTGATGTTCCAGGTAGAGACCTGGGGGGACAGCCATGGAGGGGGCAGGCAAGCCTGGCCTGGGACTAGAGTGTGAAAGAATGCTTTTCTTTGGATTGACCGTAGAGTCTGACAGGCCTCAGAGACAATGCCCACTTTCCACAGAACTAGAACGGTGTTACCACCTACTGAGATGGGCACGCGGATCCAGCTGGGCCTGGGGAAGCAGAGGCTGCATTTGGGCTGTTAGATGGGAGATGTCCAGGGGCCCACATCAGGTCAGCAGCGGGCTGCGTGAGCCTGGAGCGCGACGAGACGCCTGGCTGGCAGTACCGATTTGGGGGCTGCTGCATCAGGGTGCTATTTGAAAATAAGAAGTTATCTGTGTAGGGGATCAGATCAAAAGGGGTCCAGGACAGAGTCCTCAGGAGGCTGTGAGAAGAATCAGGGAGGCGAGGCAGCCAGGTGAAGACTGTGGGAAGGAGGAGGGCGCCGTGGGAAGGAGGGAGCCGTGGGCTGTTCTAAAGCTGCCCCTGGATCCAGAGATGGGGCAGAAGCGTGAAGGGTGAGAGGACAGCTCTTACGACCACCCCGAGTGGAGAGGGCACCAGAGAATCCCAGGGTTCCAAGCCTTTGCCTTCCTCTTCTTCTGCAAGCCTGGGGGACTCGAGGTCACAGGACAAGACCCGATCTCCAGCTCTGTCGCCCAGGCACTTTCCTCATCAAATTGAGACTCTTGCCACGTAAAATAAGAGAGTCCTACTTGTGAGGACTGAACGAGGAAAGGAGAAGCTCTCAAGGCGTTCTGACCAGTGGGAAGGAGGATCTCACTGGGAACATGAAAGGCGGACCCCCCATATCACCTCCTGCAGTCAGGAGGAACCTAAGCGGAGAGAAAGCAAACCATTGATACTTTCACATTTTGTAATAGGGAGCACCAGATCGTATTGCTTTTGCGGCAATTGGTGACATTGGAATAAGGTGTGAGGGTGACGTAATCGTATTGCTTCTTCTGTGTTAATGCTCCTGATGGTAATAACTGGACAGGATCACGGGGGAGAAATCCCCACGGAACGATCATGAAGGAAGGAAGGTGATGTGTGCAGCATCCTCTCAAGCGACTCTGTTTTTGTTTTTTCTCAAACAATAGTATGTAGAGAGAGCGAGTGATAAGTGTGGCAAAAGGTGAACAACTGATGACGAAAGTCATATGGGAAGTGTGTTTTTGCTGCAGCTTCCCACTAAGTCCTGGATTCTTTGAAATACCAGTGTCTAAAAGATGTCAAACATGTCTCTAGCATGTTCTTCTGAATATTTGAATCTGGTTTTATGAGAATACATTTTAACCTTATTTTCACTCTAAATAGACAACAAAATCCCTTGCGAACAGTAAATCATACGCTCTTAAATATTGATGATCGTATTTGCTAGTCTATGGATTGCACGTAGGGTTTGTTATAGTTGTCGCTATTATTATAGATTGTTCATACTTGCGGGCGTTCTCCTGGGGAGCTCTCTGCCTTGGTCTGCTCCCGGGGTCCAGGGCAGCTCAGCCTTCCCACTTGGACCTGGAGCCCAGCCCGCAGGCCTCCGGCAGTGCCCTTCTCTGCCCACTAGAGGGCGGTCGCAACTCCCCCTCGTGGGCACCAGGGGCTCCGCAGAGGCTGAGACCCAGATGCCAAACCTCAGGACCTCTGCCCGCTTTGGGGCGAAGGGAGCCTGGGGACCCCAATGAAGGGTGTCTGGAGTCTCCGAAATCCAACCCAATTTCCTGATCTCTTCTTTTTTTATTTTCCTGCATGGTTAAGCCTATCGGTTCAAGGGTGACATTGAAAATGCATAAAATTCAATAATTCCAGGGATGGAATCTGTAGAGGTATAATCAAATCAGCCAATGCAGACCGTCTTCGCCAGGACATTGAAGAAGGATACACAGAAGTGACAAAAAGAGCTGCCCTGGGACCAGCTTAGGTTCCCATATGTGTCTTGTTCAGCCTTAGTGGTATCTGCATGAATGAATTGGAGGGCAGTATTTTTAAATTGGTAGATTTCATGTAAAATCCAGATGTCTGTCTTTGTTTATAAAACAGGGTTAAAGGAGCCCGCGTCCGCACATGACACCACTTCTCAGGAGAGGTGTCCCGTTTGAACAAGCCCTACATTTCCAGCTCACCCCAGTCCCCACCCGGCCCTATTGTCTATTCCTGGGACCACCTCACTGTCTATCACCTGTTATACCTATTATGTCATCTGCCTGGCCCTGTGACCATCTGGGTTGCCACCCAAACCTACAGGAAAGCCTAAATTAGTCAGACAGCCTGCGAATGGGCCATTTCCCATCAGTCACATTTTCTGATTCTTTGTCCTTAAGGCTGCAAGGTTTTCTGGGAATAGATTTTTAAAGAATTAGATATGTGTCCAGGCCTCCACATCCTCATAACACTGTGCAAACATACAGCAGACACTTGAGTTCAAGCCTGGCAGTGTCTCCTTTAACAATCTGAAGTCTGTGCCTTAGTTTCTTTGTCTGTAACCTCATAGAATAACAGGATGTCAGAAATCCAAGTGAAATCACTGAGGGAGTGGCTGGCACATTAAGAGTCAAATGCGTTAGCAATTATTATGATTATTTTTTAAAGGAAAAGTGCAGGCAGGAATGAAGTCGAGTAGGCTGGCAAGCAGGGAGAGAGAGGAGAAAAAAGCATTTTTCATTTAGTTGTTCAGGTTGGCTTTTCCCACCAGCCCCAGAATGCAAACCCGGGACCTTGGGATGTGTGTGAACGGCACCCAAGCGCTGCTCCACCAGGGGGCGCCAGCAACGATCATGACTGACCATCACACAGGCACGCGTGGGAAATGAGGCCAGCGGCTGTCAGATATCAAATGCCCCTGAAGGTCATGTTGGCACTCAGAGGGCTTAAAAGAGTGCCTAGCAAACAATACTTAATAAGTCGGAATCATTAACAATTAAAGAGTGACCAGGAAATTCTAAAGCTAAAGAGAAGGACAGAGAGAGATGGGAGCCTCAGCTTTTGGGCCAAGAGCTTGGCGGGGGACACCTCATTTTAATTGCCTCGACAAGCCTATGAAGGAGGAACATGTAAGGAAACCAGTTCTGGGAAATGAAGGCCCCTGCACTGGGCCGCCCAGGGACAAACGCCTACTCCCAAGCGCAGTCCTGTCTGCCGCCATGACCTGGGGTCTTCCCTCTCAGCTGCAGTCAGTGCAAGCTCCACCGCTAGAGGAGGCCTGTCCCAAATCTTCTTCAAGAGGCCTGTACTTTCTGTGGCTTGAGTGCAGATCCCATAGCAGACAGAGTAATAGGAACAGGCCCCAGGGCCCTCTGTGGGGGAGGGGAAGGAGGTGGGCAGGAGGGTAGCCCTGCAATGGCCACTGGCCCTGGTAGGGGACAGGCCTGTCTATGACCTACTCCCACAACTTCATCGCCAGATTCAGTGAAAGGCGGAGGCTGAATGGGCACATCAGCTTGAGTTGACCTGAAATCCCACTGGATCCAGGGTTTTGGCAGGGCTGATGCCAGACCCCCAGAAAAGCTCACACGCATTTCTGCCGCTGTGGGGAGTGGACTCTCCCCGCTGGGCCACTGTGAGCTGGAGTCAAATGCCTGACTACTGAGAACCCAGACAGACTCCTCCCTTTGTACTGCTGCTGGGCCCTGCCTTTGCAGCCACAGACCTAACCACCAGCACCAAAAGCCTGTAGGTGCTCAAAAGGCATTCTCTGAAGCAATGGACTGGTGCTGGGGCCATGTGCAGGGGCCGGGCTGTGGCGACAGGTCAGGAATTCCAGAGGCCAGGGACATCCCAGACTCGGAGGCCTCATCAGCGTCATCTCCCATCCTGGAAGTTTGGGTGGGTCTGAGCTGTTAAACTTCGAGATTGAATTCTGCGACCAGGAGGCTAGGCCCTGAGTGCCCAGTGTCCTGGCAAAGTGCCAGGGTCCCAACTCTCAGCTTTCAGGAGGCGGGCGGGCTGGCACACTGTGTGGGGTGGTTGGGACACAGGATGCTGCCTGGTAGTGAACTGCCATTCACCCCAAACTCCTCCATAACGACTGGGGAGCCCCCTGGCCATTGCATTTGAGAAGGCTCTTGCGTTTGATCTAGCTGGTTCCTCTTTTTCTTCCAGAATTCAGAGTCAACTGAACCCAACCTCTTGCCCCTGCCCTCTGCTTTTTCCCAGGTTGCTTTGTGGGTTCAGAGTTTTCCTAACAAATGGCATCTCCTACTGCTCATTTTATATCAGAATTCTTGACTCTCAGTTGCTAAAGAAGCTCCACTTCCCTCCCATATGCTCTACTAAAGCCTCCTCCAGATCTGAGTGCCTGGACAGCATTAGCGTTCTCTCTTTTTATGAGATTTTACTGCTCTCATTCTCCCAGTGATAGTCTGAAAATTACTCCAAGTCGGGCAAAGTCAAGGATGCTCCTTAAAAGGGGAACGGCTATGGAGGATCCCTTTGCTTTCTCCTCTAGCCTCCTTTATGGAATGCATAAGAGATAGCTGGAGCTCCAACAGCCACCATGGGCCATGAGGCAAACTAGAGGAAAAAGCAAAAGCTTAGGATAGTGAAGCAGAAACAGTGAAGGAAACTGGCTCCCCAATCCTGGACCTGCTCTCTTCAGCACTTTGCTTTTTATTTTCAGGCAGCTGTTAAGATTAACTTAACTAAGAGACCACCTCTCCCTGCACTGAATTCTGGCTGAGATGCCTCTTCCTGTCTCTCCATGTAGAGCTGACCCCCAGTATCACTTTGTAGGTTAGAATGTGTTGTTGCTTAAGTTCTTGTTCAATTTCAGGTGATTTGAAGAATGGTTATAAGAAAGAAGTCTACATGCCTGGATCTCTCTTGGATGACAATGACTTTTAGATGGGCTCCCCCTGCTTTCTACTGGGTGCAGTGTTCAGGTTGACCTGACCTTCCGTCCATCTGTAAACCACACTGTCCTGGCTGGTAAGTTTAGCAATTGCTGCTCTGTGTGCCAGCAGGGCATCCTCCTCTGTCCCTGGTTGCTCCTTGTAACCCTACCTGGTCGCTGATGCCTGCACCAGTACCTGTGACCAGCAAACTCGTGTTCTTTGTTCTTTGGGCTCAGAAACGTCCTAGGAAGCACTGGCTGTCTCCTTATCACCAACCCGACCCCACTAGAACTCAACAGATGCAGATCCCCAGCATCTCACCTTGTCCTCTGTGTGACCCACTGGCTGGGCAGAGACCCCTGGGGCCTGGCCCTCAGCATCCAAACCACAGAGCATGGAGTGTGGGCCACCGGCACCGCTCCGGAGCAGCAGCCCGACGGTAGTGGGACTGCATCACCACCACAGGGCACTTTAGATCAACCCACTCCACTTCCCGCTCCTGTTGCTGGGGTGCCTCCCATCTTCTCCTGGCCTGGCCTGAACCTCTGTTCCTTTCCTCTTTAGATCAGTTTCCCCATGTTTGGCTTAACTATTTCTGTTTGGGCCAGTGCTTCTCAGAGGGGAACTTTGGGGCCATTTTAGAACAGGCGGGGCATTTCCTCTGTCTTGATGATTGGCAGGGGTCCAGTGGCATTTGATGGATAGGAGTGGACATGGGTTTTCACTATGTATTGTAAACAGAACTATGACCTGCATCTAGAAAAATACACGTCTCAAGCGCACACACAATGAATTTCCACCTACTGGCAGGCACATCCATGTAACCAGCATCTAGGCCAAACCCAAAAGATGATCAGACCTCCTGAAGCCCCCTCGGGTCCTTCTGCAGCCACTGCCACCCTCCAGGGATAACGGCCACCCTGACTTCTAATACCAGGGAGTTCACGTGCCTGTTTGTGAACCTCCAGACACGGAACCCTGCTGTGTGCGCGTGTGTGCCTGGCTTCTGAGACGCATTCGCTGCCATGTCTGTGTGTGTCCTCCACGTTGTCACACAGTTCTCGGTGGACACACGGGTTGTGTCCAGTTTGGAGCCATTAGGAAGCCAGGCACCTCCAACAGTCCTGAACATAGCTCTTGATTCCCGGATGGACACATTTCTGCTGGGCATACACTGGGCGTGAATAACTGGATCATGAGGCAGATATGTGTGTGGCCTCAGTAGCTATCAGAGAGCTTTCTAGAATTATTGTAGCCACTGACATGCTTGCCCATACGGTATGAGAGCTCTCATTGCCCTCGTTCCCCACGACACTTAGCATTGTCTGTTTCATTTAAGCCATCCCGGTCAGAGTGACGTGGTCTCACCAGGCCATTGGCCACATGGCTATCCTTTCCGGGGAAGTGTCTGCCAGAATCTTCTTCCCCATCTTCTGTTGTGTTATTTGCTTTTCTCGTGTTGATTTGTAACTCTTTAAATACTCCAGATATGATTCTTTGATAAATGTATGGATTGAAAATAGAGTCTTTCGTTTTGTAACTTTTTTCGCACTCCTGAGAGTGTCTTTTAAGGAAATGCAGTCTTAAGCTAGTAACATCCAGCAGTTTAAGGTTAGTCATTTGGGATCCTAAGTAATCTTCGTCTACCTCTTTATGTCCTTCTAGAAGCTCTATAGTTTTACCTTGTGTGTTTTGATTTACAATCCATCTCCCACATGCCTTTTGAATGATGCATCAGACATCCACGCAGCTGAAAAACCTGTTTATAATGACCTGACCTCTAGCCAAGCTCAGCTTTACATAGAAACACAAAGTTTTGTTTTCTTTGTTTGCTTTTCTTTTTTTTTTGCTCAGTTTAATATACACTGAGTTTCCCAGAATGTAACTCCTCTGTAAACTTAGAGAAGATTGTATGTTGTTTTCTTTGGAACGTTACCAAGATTTGAATCACTACTTCAGAAAAAAAATATGTCCCTCACAGCAAAGTTGCACCAGGTATGTGAGTAACCCCCACAAACACACCTGTGTCTGTCGACATTTCTAGATGATTCTGTGTTTAAAACAGATTCACATATTTAGCCGACTCTTATCAAGTTATTATCTGTAAAGACAATATCACCTCTTTCCCACTGATTATTGTAGTACTTCCTTTAAACCCATACTGATGCACAGCTCAGACCATGTCAGTGACAGCTTTCAGTGCCCGAGTGTGGTCATGCCCATGTGTGTGGGCACTGACGCATGCATTATTTCATCCTGTTATTTTTCTCTTTTCTACTACAATTAGGGCACTATATTCATGTGAGAGAAGTAGTTAGGTGTGTAGATACATTCGTTTCGTTTCAGACAGAAAATTTTGCAGAGACTGTCCAGCAGAAGGAACCACTAGCGCTGACAGCGTGAGGACCACCATAAAAATCGACCCTGGTCAGGAGGTCTCACACGTCAAGTCAAATGGAAACATCAAAGTGCTTTACAAAATACAGGAGCAGTTTTCTTCAAAACTAGAATTCCTCTTCGGTCGACAATCCTGCTGTAGAAATCATGTTCTCCTCATCATCTGTGTGAACTAGACAGCCCACACCGACCACAAGAGAAAAGCTCTGTTAGGTCTTCCTACTCAAAGCCTCACCGCCTTTCGCGGGCCACTCTACTTCTTCGTTCCCTTTAGTTTTACACCTCCACGTCTGAGTTCAAGCCACCACTTGGCTCCAAACTGGCTGTCTGACTTGGAGCCAGCCATTGACCCACAGCACACGTTCACAAGAGGAGTGAATGAACCCTTACATGGCAGACTGGCCAAAGTCAAAAGATAACTCCTCGTGTTTGCTGAGCACTTACTATGAACCGACTCCTGTGCTAAATGCCCAGGGGAGAGTCACTGCTTTTACCCTCACAGCCCTGCCGTGAACGTGGGGGTTTACCATCACCATTTTACAGTCAAGGAAAGCCGAGGCACATGAGGATAAGCAAATGGGCCTAGGTCACAGCTGGCAAATGTCAGAGCCAACAGTTGAACCCAGGCAGCCCGAGTGCTTCCCACTCGTGGACCAGTTGGGGGCAAACAGTGCTCCACACAGGGAAGGGATTTCAAAATGGCCGCTCCTGGTTCCACGCCTGTGTCTGTTGGTCACAGAGAACACTTACACTCACTGTTACTTTCTTCTCTCCTCACCTCTCACGACTAGCTAAGTGCCTTTGGCTCAACTCCATTTAATATATGTCAGAGTGACTTTTTAAAAGGAAAGATGCAGGCAGGAACGGAAGTGAGCAGGCAGGAGGGCAGGAAGAGAGAGGAGGAAGCAGCATGTATTTGTTCAGTTGTTGGCACTAGCTGTTCCCCTGGACCTGGGGTCTTGAACCTGGGTCCTTGTGGTATATATGAACTACACCCGGTGGTCTTATCTGCTCGGCCACCAGAGTTAGCTCACAGTGCTTTTAAACAAGCTGATTTCTAATATCCCAACTGCCTAAATTCGGCAGTGTCTGTCAACAGCACACTAGTAAAAGTGATGTTAATTTTAATTTACCTGCATATGATACAGGGAAGTCTGTTTGCACTCGATTTCATGTTAGTATTAAAAAAAAAAAACATCCAGTCTCATAAGCAACAAAAAGCATACTATGTCAAACATATTTCCAAACATATTCCCGGGTCACTTATACCTCTGACACAAGGAAGCACCGCCATTCATGCTGCTTGGCACAGGATTTGACCTCGTGTTTCTAGAGTCTTCAGAATGCTTTCTGATGTAGCCCCAGGTCAGGTGTGGTAAAGAGAGTGGTTTCCAGCACAAAATAGATTCCACTTCCCAGCCAGTGTGGCCGGCTACTGAAATGTTCCATTTTTGAAAATGGTTGCGGATGGGGAGGATGTTAGAGACTTTGTCAATAAGGTTGCGTCCTGACACTCACCCAGTCGTCTGAAGTTGTGAGGCTGTGAGCAAACAGCAGGCCCCTGAGGTCGAGAGCTGAGCTTTAGGGTGAGTCTCTGCTCTCACCCTGTGGTGATGCTTCAGGTCTCTGGGCTCTTACTTGTGTGCCTGTTGAAGCAGGAGGGTAAACGGAGACACTCCCCACCGCCTCCCCCACGTCTAAAGTTCCAGGAGCTAAGTAGTCGATACCTCCTGACTTTAGAGCAGTTGGTGTTAGACCAGTGTGATGAAACCAGGGCGCACTGCTTTCTAGCTGTGTGACGTAGGGCCATCACTGTACCAATCTGAGTCTCAGTTTCCTCTTTTGCAAAATCAGGACTAATAATACCAAGCTCACCGGGTTGTTGAAGAGATAACAGGTAAAGACCCTGAAGATAAAGCAGATGCTCAACAAATGCCGGTTTCTTGCTCTCGCACATCTGACCGTCTTCCCTTTCTGCCAGATCGTCCTTCTCTGCACCAGATGGCCCCGTGCTGTGAGACCCCCTACTACCTATTTCTTGCCCCAGTCCATCCTGTCTCTCCCCAGAAATATGGAGGGTCTAGCCTCTGAACAATTCAGCCCAAACCAGCATCCACTTTTAGACCACATTAGGAATCACCTGAGAAACTAATGTATTTACACCTGTCACTTCCCAGGAACAACTGCATCAAGAATTCTCGTGGTAGAATTTCAGTGCACAGAACAGAGAACCAGTAACCTACAAATGGCAGCATCTGATGAAAAGTTCCATTTCCCAAGGTTACTAGAAAAAAGAGCATTTGGCATAGCTTCTCTTTTCAGTGTCCATTGTAATGTAACTAGTTCCCCAAGGATTTATTTGGTTCCATGATCTCTTTTTCCTCTCCGTAAAATAATTCACTTTATTAGTTCCATCTCGGGAGTGCTACCAGCAAGCAAAGACTAGAGCTGGAATTCTTGTTTGCTTTCTCCAGTCAGCCACCCCCAAATTCTTTTTGGAAGTAAATGGAGGGTAAATAAGAAGTTGGTAAACAAAATTCTTTCGTTGGTCTCCTATGGACAAGCCTTGGTCTCTTCGGACTGACTTCATGACTCCCAAACTCTAATTATTGGTTGCTTTTTAAAGTATCTCTCTACACTGAGACTCTTTAGTTGTTCCAAATTCACTTGGGAGCTTTCTGGACCCGAGAATTAAAGGTGACTCTTCATTCCCATAAGTCAGACATGGTCTCCTCCGAAGAAACTTTCCAGGGCTGTCGGCATGATGTGCGGTGAGTAGGTCAGTGACAGTCACATCCTAGCATTCTCCACGTGGGAGCTCAAGATGGCATTGGAAAGCAAGAAGCATTCTTACAAGTCCAGTGTCCAGCCTGTAGGACCCTTTCCTCCTGTAATCCCGATTTCTGGGGACTTGGAATAATGGATAGAAAGACAAAGACCATTAGATCCAAAGAATGGTAGGTGAGTATGTTGGTTATACAGTCTCCCTAACATCATGGGGTTTGGGTAATATCCTCGGCTACTCCTGACTTCTGAAAGAAGAGACAGAAGCTATTCCCAGAGGTTCTAGAAACTCCATTAGAAGAGATTGTCAAGCCCTCTATCAACAATTCTATCTCCCTCCCAACCCAACACCTTATGGGAGAATGAGGGGAGGTCAGAGTCTTGTAGGAGACACTACAATCTTAGTTCTCTGGTAAGAGTAATGACAACGTATCAGTAATGATATAACAAATCTGAGCGAGAGACAGTGTGCAATTTACGTGCATTGCTTCATTTCATTCTCATGACTCTGAAGTAGGTTGAATTACTATGCCCATTTTACAGAAGAGAGAACTGAGGCCCAGAAGGGCAAATAAGTTCCTCAAGTTAGAAAGCGACAGAATCAAACCGAGACTTGACTGGCCCCACAGGCCTTGCTTTTAACAACTGCTTTGTCCTAGGTTTGAGATGGCTCGGGTTTGAATCCAGTTCCAAGATTTACTGCCGGTATAGCCCTGGCCAAGCTGTTTAACATTTTGGTGCTTCCGTGACACAGAGGAAGAACGATCCCCAGCAGGTCTGAGTGGCGATGGAGTGAGTGATGTGTGGACAGCACACAGGCCGTGTTTGGCACATCAGGAGGATTCCGTGAGCACTGGGCATTAGCTGGCTCTTCCACCTCTGTCCAACATTCCGTTCACCTCCAGAGCTAATAGGTGATTCCAACGGGCACCGCCAGAGCCCAGCTCCTGACCTGCCCTCCCACACCCGTTCTCCACCATGCTCCCAGCTTGGCACCACTGTCCCTCTAGTAGCTAAAGTCAAACATTTTGGTGTGATTCTAAACCCCTTCCCACACATCTTGCACCCAGCTCACCTGTACATCTGTCAGCTCCGTCTTGACCATACACCCAGACACCAGCCCTATCTCACCACCTCCCCAGCTCCCCGACCCAGGCCCACATCATCTCTCCTCTAGATGCCTCCAAAATCCTCCTCATTAGACTCTGCTTCTGCTCTTGCCCGTGGCTGTCTTCTTCCAAGGACAGAGCTGCCCGGGATGTAACCTGTAACTCTGTGCGAGACTCCTGTGGCTCTCGCCTCGCCCAGAGAAAGCATCACGGTTCCAATGACGGGTGCACTGAGCTGGTCCCCCTACCACGCTCCCTCTTCTCTCCTCTGCAGCCTCTTTGCTTTTCTCTCTCAGCGCCCTTGGCCTTGTGTTCCCTCAAATAATCACTTCTTCCTCCACTTAGCTCCATGACTTAGCCATTATCTGCAGGCCTTAGTCCCCTTTCCTCTGGTCTTTGCTCACATCCTGCTTCACTGAGACAGGATTCTAGCACCACCCTAAAGAAACAAAGTCCCCAAGCCAACACAGCACCAAACTTCCCTTCACCCAATCTTCTTGTTTGTGTTGTTTGTTTGAATTTCCTAAAGTGGGCAGATCCTCAGATCAGATGCAGGAGGTAGAAGGGAGAGGTAAAGTGTTGGAGAAAAGAAAACATAGGATGAGATTGTGATGCCTTTGGTTACATAGGAGGGTTGTCTGTCTGTCTATCTATCTATCTTCATATCTATCTAAAATAATGCTGAGGAAGGCATTTTGGAATAGACTTGAGACATACTCAACCTTCCTCCCTTTTGGTGCCCAAGATAAGGGTGGAATTACAACCAGAACCTTCTGAGTAAAGAGATTAATGTAACCCAGGACATGGCTGAAGCCCCTCATGAAGGCTCATTGAAACCAGAAAGACGGAATTTTTAAAAGACCTCCATCTATAAGGGAAAATGAGAGAGGTTCAAATAACCAGACTGTGGGAGCTGGAAAGCTGACAGGTAAACAGTAACAGACTCAGCAGACTGACAGCTGAATTCCGAGCTCACAGCAGGAAAACTCCAGGCACCTGTGTCTCCAGGACATTCTGGGACTGAGAACAAAGATGAAGGAGTGAGAGTGTCAAACAACGGAGGATGGTGGAGGTCTCGTCAGTTGCAGTGAAACGTCAGGACGCTGAGGACTGTGAGATGCTCACAGCTCTCTCCAGCTCGGGCAGAACCCCGACAGTTTGTTTTCCAGGGAGGATCAAACAGAGGGGCTCTGGACTGTGTGACACCTGACCCGGCTGAGACCCAGGGCCTCCTACCAGAAACAGAGGGATTCACTTCCGGTGGGCAGGCTGGGTGTAGACGCTCCTCCTCTGCTCCCCTTCCCCTCTCTACTCCCAGATTGTCGGCAGCCAGGGCCTTGGCCTCTAAACAGGCCATTGAAAGAAACCTCTCTGTTACATCTGACATGCACAGGTGGGAAAACTTGAAGACACTGACACAGGATGGGCCCAGCATAGCTCCACCACACAGCTCCAGTTCATGAAGTTCCACCCATTCAGACAAGCACGGCATTGGAGGAAAACCTCTAATGGGCACGTCAGAAGACAAAAAGCAAATAAAAGCAACTTGGAGGAAACAGAAATCATGCAAGAAGAAAAACTCCAAAACTGTCATTGATTGTTGTTGAGAGATAAGACATTATAGACATGAAACAAGAACATGTGTGTGTGTATATATATATATATATATATATGAACACTTATGGAACAAAACTATTTCTTGAAATTTAAATATTTTAAAAATACAAATAAAAAACTGTATAAAACATTGGAAAATCAAATTGAGGGGATGCTTCAGTCAATCAGAAAAAGATGGCAGGCCTTGACGGCCTAGTGAATAAGGTCACCAGATGCAGTCCACATACATCCCCAAGGATCCAGGTTCAAGACCCAAGGACCCAGGTTCATGCCCAACCAAGATGAACAACTGAATAAAATAAATAAATGTTTCTTCTTCCTCTCTTCCTGCTGCCTCTGCTCTACTTTCATTCTTGCCTGCAGCTTTCCTGTAAAAAAAAAATTTGTCTAATCTCTCACTTCCTAAAACTTCCAAGTAAGACATCATTTAATTAAAAAAAAAGACAAAGACATAGAAAACAGGGGCAGAAAAAGAAAATATTTGTAAGACCAGACCATGAGGCTTAGTATGCAAATAAGAAGAGTACAATGAAGAAAGAAGAGTGAGAACTGAGAAAAAGGAAT
This sequence comes from Solenodon paradoxus, assembly GCA_004363575.1. NCBI lineage: Eukaryota > Metazoa > Chordata > Mammalia > Eulipotyphla > Solenodontidae > Solenodon > Solenodon paradoxus. The sequence continues at coordinate 8,647 of RJWH01003731.1, read as the reverse complement.
ATTCATCAAGAAACTAATGTAAGGATATTTCCCAAACTTGCAGAACACAACTCTCCAGACTGAAAAGGAACTTACTCTTGCAACACAATGTAAAAAATATACCCACACCTAGATACATTATGATGAAATTTCCAGAACACCGGAAATAGAAAAAACTTCCTGCCAACAGGCCACATGCAACAGATTAAGAATGAGGATGAATTCAGAGTTCTTAACAATACAGAAGGGAAAAAATAAACAAGTCACACAACACCACACAAGAAGGCAGTAACTTCAAAGTTTTAAAGAGAAATTATTTCCAACCTAAAATTCTATACCCCGTCCCATTATCACTCAGGGGTAAGAATAGAAAAAAAAAAAAATTGAGACATGCAATATCTAAACAAAAAAAATTAATTTCTACATGGTTGTTTGCAGGAAGTTATTGGAAAGTATATTCTACCAAATGAAAGCGTAAACTAAGGAGAAAAAAAGACAGAGACTGACCATATGTAATAGTTCTCTAGGTCTGACATAACCAAGCACCATAAGCAGAGTGATTTAAAGCAAAATAAATGTATTTATGTTCTGGAGGCTAGAAGTCCCATATCATGGTGTCAGCAGGTCCAGGCCCCCGGTGAAACTTCTGGGGGAGGATCCTTCCTTGCCTCATAAAGCTTCTGGGGAGGCCAGGTGTTTCTTGGCTTCTGGAAGAACTCCAATGTCTGCCCCCATCTTCACAGAGCAGTCCTCCCTCTGCATAGAGCCCTCTCCCTCCCCCTCCCCCTCTCCCTCCCCCTCTCCCTCCCCCCTCCCCCTCCCCTCCCCTTCTCCCTCCCTCTCCCTCTCCCCCAGGTCATGAACCTGGGGCTTTACATGTTCACATCCCAGGTTCTCACCCATCTGAACCTCAGGCACATACCTCTTTTCTCTTCTTTTAAGGACACCACTCATGTTGGATTAAGCCCACCCTGCTCCAGCATGACCTCATCTTTTTTTCCCTTGTATTTTTGAGGTATAATTGCCATATTAAATTAGTTCCCTGTGTACACATAATAGTTTGATATATATATATATATAGTGAAATGATCATAATAAGTCTAGTCAACATCTATCCTCATATATAGTTCCATTTTTTTTTTTCTTGTGGTGAGGGCCTTTAAGACCTACTCTCTTAGCAATTTTCAAGGATGAAGTATGCAATCCAGTAGTATGAATTAGAGCTGCTATGCTACATATTACATCCCCATACGGTATCATCTTAACTGAGTGTACCCACAATGATCCCATTTCCAGATAATGTCACATTCAAAGATTGAAAAAGACAAACATTTGGAAGGAAAGGGATCAGGGAATATTTAATCCTGTATAACAATCAAGAGAAGGGAGGAATTCTCAGGATTAAGGCTAGGGAGGACAGATGTGCTTAGATTTCATCAGGATGGAAAACTGAGATTTTTTTTTTGAGGTTGAATTCATGATAAATATGCAGAAAACTGAGCAAACAAGCAACTTAATACAATAGCAACTAAAAGGTACTTGTCAATCCCAGGCAAAACCAAAGATTAGCTCATTCCACAGCTCTGCAAGGCATATATAAACACACGGAAGAAACAATGAATGATTATCAAGCCAAAATGACAATATAAATAGATGGGGATGGTGAAGTCATGGGAAGTAGTAGATTTGGAAGGATGGAAAAAATGTTAAGTCCTTATCTTCCACAGTTAATGGATAAGTTAATGGGCCAGGTCAAACACTATAAAAGCCTGAGCCAACAATTCAAATATACAGTGAGATACAGTCATTATCGACAGCATTGATGAAACTGTCCTTGGAGAAGGAGACATGAGAGGGGAGGATAACGAAGGAATATTGTTTGTCTCAAGTAGAACTAGTTGAAATATATATAATATCAATGAGAAAAAAAACCCACGAATAAAACAGGAAATACAGGCAAAAAAATTTGGTCCAAGGATCAATAACCCTGCGCATGGCACACCAGGTCATAAGTATATTTTATAATTAACCTATTTGATGATGAAACTTGAGAGTCAGCTTAAGACAGTAGTTCTCAGTCAAGGGCATAGCGCCCTTGTTCTACTGCTGCTCTAAAGGACCTATGACTTCGTCTGAAAGCGTTTTGATTGTCACAGTTGGCGGAGGAGGAGGGATGTCATTGACATCAAGTGGGGAGAGACCAGGGTTACTAATACACATTCTGCAATGCATAGGGCGTAGCACAAAACAACAAAGAATGCACTCAGTAACAAAAAAAAAAAAGAATGATCTGGTTAAAAACGTCATTAGTGCCAAGTGAGACATCCTTGCTTAACAGATGGCTGGAAAGAGAAAGACCAGTGAGGGCACCTGGGGAGACTCTGGCTCACTCTCCACTCAGACAACACTTCCAATACCAGATGTTTAGGTTCCCCCAATTCTGATCCACATTCCCACTGTCTGTGGACATTCCTGGGGGTAATGCAATTCAAGATGAACTCTACCTGCTTAGAGTTAGTGCTGGATTCCACAGATTCGGGCCTCGGTCCCCACGGACTGGCCCACTCCTGATGCCCATCACAGGGCCCAGCTCTCCCAGTAGGCAACAAATCAGGGGTCCCCAGAGCTCCCTCCTCGGCCTTAAACATTTGTTGGACTGGTTCTGAGCACTCAGGAAGGCATGTGACTGACATGTACTTGGTTTCTGATCCAGGCTACCATTCAGGAACAATGAGCTATTTAGCAGAGAGAAGCAGGAGGCGAGGTAAGTGGGGTGGGCTCGGGGGAGGCTGCAGCTCCAAGCTCTCCGACAGCCCCACTCTGCGCGCCTTCACACGTTCACCGATCCAGAAGCTCTCCGACCCATCCTTCTAGGTCTTCTGGAAGCTTCGTGACCTAGGCACACTTGATTAAATCATCGGTCACTGGGTGATTAACTCAGCCTGTACCCCTCTAGCCCCTCCCCCCTCTCAGGGGCGGGGCTGAAAGTCCCTCTGATCACAAGGCTGGGGCCCTGCCTTTTAGGGAATGTCCTCACACTCACCTTGTTACCATAGATTCACAGGTGGTTAAAAGAGGCATGCTGTGAATAAGGAAAGTCATTCATTTCATCTTCATCACTCATCACTTAGGAAACACCCAGTTTTTTTAGGAGCTCTGCACCAGGAATGAGGATGAAGCCCAAATTATATTCCTGATAAATCACAAACCACAGGAAGCTATGGAAACCTTCGATGTGAGCAATCACAGTAGAATAGACTGAGCTGTGTTCCTCCGGTGAGTGTGGGGTCCGGGTCACTCAAAGAACCCACGACAGAGTCAGGCGAGTGAGCCAGCAGAGATTTAATTAGAGGGTAAAGGAATGGAGCTCCCCGTCCGCTGTGTTGGCAGCTGGGTTTTTAATGGAAAAACCCACATGGTGAAGAAGGAGGATGGAGAGAGGGTCGTCAGGCCAGATTTCAGTTCCTGATGGGGAAAGGTGACATTGTCCTTAGAAGTTATGGGCGGGCTTCTTCAACTGTCGCTGTTCTTTGTTCCTTTGTGCAGCGGGTCCGTCCTGGTCACGTACCAAATGAGGGACACATTCCGCATGTCAGACTCATCCGTGGGCTTTCCTCATCGATCCTCCAGATGACGGCATTCCTTTGCTCGGCTGGGTGGCGCCAGGGACAATTCACTGCCCTGATCTCCAAACTTTGATCTCTGGCCTCAGGCCTGCTCTTGTGGGGGTCCCGACAGTGAGTCTACAGAACCTGAGACCATTTTGGATCAGGTGTTTACAGTGGAGTCAAGGCTGGGTTTCCCATTTGGGTATTTGGGTGGATGCTGATGACTTAAAAACCAAAACCAGGACCAGGGTGGAGGGAGTGAAGAGAAGCTGTGAGTTACTTCAAGGCTGTGAGATATCGAGGTGAAGACACTTAAAAGGAAAGTTCAGTGGTTGAAGGACAGAGGCCTGGGTGGTGACCGCCATGTGGCAGTGACCTGCACTGACAGGTAGGGTTTCCTGAGGGCCTGTTTTAAAGTCACTGCTTATCAGGACCTAGCATAAGGCTGCCTTTAATAGAAGATACAGTTTAAAGACACATAGACGGAATAAAGGAAAGTCTTGTATACTAGTCCCCATGGCTGCCATCACAAATTCCCATGATCTGCATGATTTAAGACAAGAGAAATGTATTCTCTCAAAGTTTTGGAAGCCAGAAGTCTGAAGCCAATATTGCTGAAATGTGGATGTGGACAGGGCCTCACTCCTTGCAGAGGATCAAGCGGGAAATCACTTCTTGCCCCTTCCAGCTTTTGGGGTTTTCATTATTCCTTAGCTTGTGGCTGTGTTGTGCCAATTCTATGCACCTAACCTCCCTCTACTTCTCTCTTCCAAGGACCCTTGTGAACCTGCCCAGAAAATCCAGGAAAATCTCATCTCAAAATTCTTAACTTAGTCTCATCTGCAGGCACGTTACCATATAAAGTAACATTCACAGATTCCAGGAATATTCTCGTCTGACCTAATATTCTTGGAGGCCACTCTTCAGCTCACTACACGACGGGTTAGGGAAGAGACTACCGGCGCCAGGGAAAAGAAACCTTACAATTCTGATGCTGAAGACACCGATGGGAACACCCACTAGCTTAGAAGATGGTGTTGGTTTGGAAATGTCTCATAAAACACACTGAACGGAACCACTCGGCTAAGATATTTTAGGATACTTGACTCACAGAAACAGGGGCTTCTTCTGGTATAAGTGTGTGGTGCACAATAGAAAACTAATACAGTGGCGCTGAGAAAGACATGCAGCCAGGCAGCAGCAAAGCCAAAAGACTAGACAGGGAGACAAGATGGCGGCTAGGACAGGACCCAGGTGAAAAATTCCAGGAATGATGGCCTGGCTCCGAGAAGGCTTTTAAGTCTGACTTCCTCGACAAGCAAGCAGACCATGTTACATATTTCCAAAAATATTTGGCCTGAGGATGAAAGCAGAGAACTGAGTTGTGTTAGAAAAGATGCATAAGAGAACCTCGCAGAAGGCCAAGAATGCACAGTAAGGGGAAAACAATAAAGCAAACTCTAATGGCTTATATTCCAGCATCGCCCTATTTTCCTGTGAAGCTCCAGAGTCTTGCTTCATATTTGGTTACTGTGTCCAGGGCTGTCCCCACACACGAGTAGGTATAATCTCCATTTCTTGATGAGGAAATGGAGGCTCCCAGCATAGACATGACTTCCCTATTGTCCCGTGGAGCCAGGACGTCAACCCAGAACAGGCTGATTTCAAAATCCATACTAATCCCACAGCACCAGCCACCTTTCTTTGCAAAAATACTAATTTACATACCTTGGGATTGTTTGAATTCTCTTCCCTCTGCCTTTTTACTAAAAATCTGCCAATGTGCCTCTTTTCTCTCCCCTCTTTAAGAAATCCTTTCATTATTGTTCATTCCCGAAATTAAGTGTCTACATACTTTACTAATTTGTCTCAGAGACTTAAAAGAGGTGGAATGCAGCAAGTATGAATGTAAAGCTTCTCGGAGACTCTTCCTCCTTCTCTTCCCCGTGAGTCTGGAGGTGCAGCTATTCAAACTGGCAACTTCCTTCTCTCTCTGCATCCCACTCACACCCAGAAGCCACCCCTCCAAAGCTCCGTCTGGCCAGAGAAAAGTATTCTCTCTGCCCTGTCCCACTGGAAATTGCTAAGTTGACATTGAGGCCCACTCAGGAGCTCTACAGCTGTTCCCAAGTGGCCAGCTCAACAACCTTCTGGAAATTGAATTCATTCAGCCCCTGTCCTACCTGCCTGGCAGCTCAGCAAGGCCTAACACTCCAAGACTGTATCTGGAGTAAGGCTGCCAGCCGGTTTTCACTCTTCTTCCCCTGGATGTCTAGTAGATTGAGAGTTAAGAGTTAAAAAAGACTGGTACTTCTTATTATCTAGAATAAACTGGAGTGGGCAGAAGAAGTTATATCTTTTATTTTTCTGTGTGATTCTAGATAGCATGAAGTTACTCAGCTCTCATTTGGCCTAAGTGGCATCGATGTAATTCCAATTAGATTTGGCAAAAAGTGAGGTTTAATCGTAGGGCACTGGCATATCTCCAAGTAAGCTGAAGCAAGGGCAGGGATGCTGCTGAATTGGGTCGCCATTAAATTGGGTCGCCATGTACAGCTGTGCAAGTTGCACACTGCACAACCCCAGAGCCACTATCACATGGTGACCATATCAATGACACTTCCTGCAGCTGCGGAGGGCACAACTTGTCCAACTCTTCTGTATCCTTCCTTCAGGTTTCAGGAATATCTGAAATGAAAATGCTACCAGGACTGTCTCTGAAATGAGCTCTACTCTGAGTATTGATTAACTCTCTCCCGCCACAAACTGGTCAGTTCCATCCATGCTGAATGGTTCCTTACTTCCAAAACTCGAGGGAAGGACTCATGCTATTACTGGTGCCTGCTTCGAAACTTTTAGGAAAGGCTTCTGATTGGCTTCTTGGAACGGGGCCTCCATTCTTCCACCAATCAAAGAGCTAGACTACTGAGAGGCGGGGAATACCTTTGCCTTCGTCTGATTCGCATCTCTATCTTTCCACCGGGATCCAGCAGGAGGCAGAAGATGTAAGAGTATGGTCTTTGTGGGGGTAGGGAAGAGCTTTAACGTTCTGAACCCTGGCTTATTTGTCTATATTTCTGTAACCTCCAGAACCTTTCTGATGTAATCAGTTAGTAAAACCTAACTGTAGGTGGGATAGTGTGAAAGTAAAATTGCTCCAAATCCAGAGTGGACGCGAATTAAACTAACTTCCAGAACTTTCCTCTGATGAGTTTTAAGAGTTTTGGCCAAGTGGGAGCTACATTCATATTTTGAATACTGGGGAGGGGGGCACCTTTTGATCCTTGTGCAGCTTGACAGGCAGGGGCGCCCCAGCTCTCTGTCTTGAAGGCAGGAAACACCAGTTCTCTTCCCAAATTAACTCTCTGCAGATGCTGGTAACTTCTTTAAGGGCCCAGAGAGAAGAAATAACAATCTCACAACTGTGTTCACTTTATCTCCATTCCATCCCCCTCTCTTACCTCCCACCTCACAAGTTAGGCGGGTGTAGCCCTCTTGCTATTCAGTATATTCCCCCTATAGCCCTATCTTTTCTGACCCCACCCCCCAGCCTTCCCCCGCAACTTTCATCCGTCCCCAGAGCTTAGCATTTAAGCTGAACATTTAAGCCAGAGAAGGATTCTCGGGGTGCCATGAAGTCAAGGAGGTTACCCTGAGAGGGGTCGGTGGGGACTGTGTGGAAGGAAGGAAAAACAAATCCAGCTGCCACGTGTCAGAAAGATTCTTGGACCATTTCATTCCCATGTAAGCAGGGGGAGCATGACTATTAATGACCAAAATAAATAGTAATCATTTATGATGATGGTAATTATGCTTTTGAAATTAGCCTGGGAAAGCATGACCGAGGCAATTTTTTATTCCAGTTCAGGCAAAAAATGGGACGCCAGCTGGGGCTAATAAGAGCTTTCATGAAAGCGCTGTGTTTCATCCAGAGCTGTAAAGAAAGCCCTCTCTGTCCTGTGGCCTGGCCCGGCCCTGACATGCCTTCTGCTTTTTAACAAGAACTGAAAAGTGGTGAGACAGACAGTTCTTGCCTTGGCACCAGGCAAAGCCGGCCTTTGAAAAAAGCAGTGATTATTTTCAGTGGTCCGGGTGCTGGGGTTTTGTTTCCTTTGCTCTGAGCCTCTGTGTGCTCCGGTTTCCAGCACCCGCACTAAGTACCTGAGGCTGACCTAGGGGCTTGGCAGAGCTGGATGACCCAGGGCAGAGGGTCTGACAGTAGAGGACAGGCCAAGGCAGTTCACCGTGACTGGCTGGGTCGGGAGACAGAAGGGAAAAACAAGGGCTTTGTGTACCAGGGGGCTGTGTGTTCAGTCCACCCCAGTAGTTGCTTTGGAGATGGGCACTAATATTTACTGGCTGGCTCTTCCACCCCAAAAAGCATACTTACCCAGGCACAGGGCGTCCCGCCCCACCGGCTCCTCCACCCCTGCAGACCTAGTGCCCTTAGGAATTTCATGGAAGTCCTTGGCTGCTGGGTTCCTGCCTCAGTTTCCCTTTCTACCTCTCTCCCTGTCACTTTCTGTGTCTTGCTCTGGGTCTCTCTCGCTCTGAAGAAACTAAGGAAGGTTTCTCTGTTCCAGTAGCACGATGGAAGCGTTTAAAGGTTAGTGGGGGGGCGGGGGGATCCTCTGCTCCCTCTTTTGAGCTCTGATACAAACAGGACACCTGAATGTGGATCACAGCCTCCGTTTCACTCAGGGGCTCTCAGCCAGGTGTCACTGAAGGACCCCCTCACCCAGGGAGGGGAGGCTGGCTGGTCACGTCTGGAGACTTGCATTTGGGGGCGGACAGCCTCGGAGGGGAATTCTACCGGCATCTAACGGGTAGAGAGCAGGGAGGGGCTAAAGAGTCTGCAAGGCCGCACGAATGACCCCACCCACAATGTCAATGTGCCCAGGTTAAATCCTGGCTTAATTAATGGTTAAGCAAGCAGCTAATCACCCACCGCCCTCCAGAGGCTAGCCTCCTAGGTGACCGCGTGGCGGCTGGAATCTGAAGACAAGCCAGCACCAGAAATCAGTCTGCGGGAGGCTCAGCAGCACGCCTGCGCAGTGAAT